>JAFLJL010015026.1:50804-96996 GCA_018398815.1 Conus ventricosus | reverse complement strand
GGGTGCAGCTGAAGAGACCCAATCTCTGGCAAAATGGAAGCCAATATGCAACATGATGAAGTCATCAGACTCTGTGCAAGTCTGTTTCCTATGGAACATGCACACTTCACTTTCCAGAATTTCTGAAGCAGAAAAACATCAGGCGACACTTTAGCAAAGTATTTGTTCCCACCCAAACCCAATTAGCATTTTCTAGCATGTGCTTCAGAGACAGGTCAAATCAGTGTATGTATGTCCTTCCCGTGACTGCCAACCAGCTTGGTAGGTCTGCAAGCAGGCATAGGCCCCGATTACCCAAGCAATAGTTGATCACCTATTGGAACCATAAATATAAAGTTGTGATTCAAAAACAATGGCAGGCATATTTGGAACTGACACTTGCCTTGCCGAATGCAAATACCAAATGTTTATCTGGACCATACTGCGACAGAGAGTTAATGTGCTTCCATAGCTGAATGACATTTGTGGGAAAAGTCTTTGAAAACTGTCTGCTTGTCTTTAATGACACTCAGTACGCTTGCTCAGAAAATCTCTCTTTTTAAAAGTAATACACAAAAAAATTTTGGGTACATTTCAAAGACACAAATCTGCGATTACCAGGCTAATCTTGCTGGCTTTTGACTTAACTTGTCTTTTTATTCCTGGTCCATAAATAAAATCCTATTATTAACAAATCTTTATAATGTTACAGCAGTGTCTCAACCTTGTCATTGTCTGGTTCTAATCTGACAATATAACAACATATTTGAGCATGCAAGAGAGCTTCCAAAAATAAAAAAAAAAAAAAAATTATGTACACTGGAAGTTACAAGAAAATTATGGACAATACACAAATTTCATGCACTGGCAGTTCTCTATGCACAGCAGGACGATCACCAATCTGTCAGTTTAAAAGGAAAAATACTCAAAACTTTCTAAGGCAACTCATGCTCTTGCAATGTCACTTGGCATCTACTGAATGGAGAAAATGTCAGCTTTCATGAGAACCCTGCCACATTCAAAGCAATCCATACCTCCTGAATTTATGGGATTCCAAAATAGTGATTATACACATGTCAATCACAAAAAGCTGGCCTGAATTTCATGGAGTGCAGCTTCCATGCTACATACCACGGCATTACCTGATTTACTGTATCATTTGAAATTCAAAGACATAAACGTTCAATTTGTTAACAACATGACAACGATTTCTTACAGGCTTACCTAACTGCTGCCAAATCATGATAATGATCATACAAAAGTATTACCAGGATATAACAAATATACATACAATCCCCACATCCACAATAAATGTATCAAATGGCAACAAAACTTAAAATCAAGCACAATATGATAAAATATGAACAACAAAAGAAATACAAGATGCATGCAGGAGAGATTTATTCAAGTGCCAAGAAGAATCAAAACAAGACGTTCATGCTATCCCATCATGCAGGAGAGATTTATTCAAGTGCCAAGAAGAATCAAAACAAGACATTCATGCTATCCCATCATGCTCATGCAGCCTGGACAATTTTTCTCTATACACAACGTTCTCTGATCATGTTTAACCTGACAAAGGCAAATGTATCATCTCACACATTATATATAAGATCAAGTCAACTATCATTTAAATGGATGTAAACAAAAGAAAAATATCTTGTTCCTTCACCAACACAATTCCCACCGCTCAGTTACTATAATCTACAGGGGATTGGGGAAAACAATCAGCTACATTTAAATGGGACAAACCACAAAAACCAGTTGCAAACATTCTAGACTGGCAAAAAAAAATACAAAGCGCAGAGACACCTGCTTCTAACTGGGCCAGCATTGGGAAACATACAAAACAAACCACTGGCACATAAGATAAGATAAGATAATGTTGCTTATAGCCCAGCCGACCGCAAAGGGCCACATCAGGGCTGTTACCACGTTAAAATCAACTCACCAGTCATTTAAAAAAAAAAAAAAAAAAAAAAAAAAAAAAAAAAAATTTCACACATCTTGTTAAATGACATCGTCTACAAACGCACCAGAAACTATGTTAAAAATCTTTCTGCCGTAAAATCTTAAATCAGATAAAAAATGTTAATCTCTCTCAAAAACTCAAGGATCACGTCAGGCGGGACATCCCTGAACAGGATCTTCATGGACTCCGCCGTAAAATGTTTGTGTCTCACATCGTGCAAGTCCCAACACTCTAAAAGTACATGTTTCATTGTGAGTGGCGCATGACATGGAATGCACCACGGAGCTTCTTCACTCTTTAAAAGGTAAGCATGGGTAAAATACGAATGGCCGGTGTGCAGCCGGCACAGAACCGTTTCCTCTTTACGACCTCCCGATGTGGATGGGAGAAGTCCTTAAGGTTTGGACGGATCTGAAAGAGTTTGTTACTCGTCTGTGTGTTCCAATCCTCCTGCCAGAGGTCTCTCACATAATCGTTAATTTTGGGTTTCACGTCTGAGCAGGGGATATAAATGTTTGACAGTTTCTCTCTTGTGGCGTTCTTGCTAAACGATCAACCATTTCGTTCCCGCCGATGCCAACATGGCCAGGAACCCAAGCAAGAGTAATGTTGTAACCGTCCGCCTTCAACTTGCTAAAAAGTTCAAAAAAAAGCAAAAGTTCTGGATGCTGAAGGTTGCGGCCAGCTATGGCCTCCAAAGCTGACAGCGAATCCGACAGAACCAGAAAGTCCCTCCTCGAAGAATGGAGATTATCTTCAAAGCCAGTACTAGAGCAGTAAGTTCAGCAGAATAGACAGAAGCATCTGAATGTATATGTTCCAACAATATCTGAGAAGGAGCCCCAGGGCAGTAGGCTGCACAGGCCACTCCATCCTCAGACTGGAACCGTCAGTGAAAACTTTTTGATAGGATGGGAATTTGGAACAGAGCTCGCATACAAAGCCTTGTACGCCAGAGAGCTGGTAGACTCCTTACGGAAAGCTGCGAGATCGAAACGAATCTCTGGTGTGAAAAAGGTCCATGGAGGTTGATCCGGAAACTTGGAAAAATCAGAAACTACTCCCAGGTCTATACCTGCATTCCGCACGTGAGGCTGCATACGAAGCCCAAACGGCGGAATACATTTCGGTTTGTTTCAAACTTACTTTGGAACGGAGGGTCAAAAACACAGTCATAGGCAGGATTCTGTGGTTCTGAGAACAGTCGGATATAATAATTCAAAGACAGTTTCAGCCTGCGATTGGACAGTGAAGGTTCACCTGCCTCTGCGTACAGGCTGTACACAGGGGTGGTGCGGAACGCTCCAAGACAGAGACGAAGCCCTTGATGGTGGATAGGTCCAAGAGTTTGAGGTAAGATGATCTTGCGGAGCCGTACACAGCACAAACCGTAGTCCAGTTTAGAACGGACCAGGCTCTGTAGAGGTGCAACAAAGTTTTCTTATCAGCGCCCCAGTCGGTGTGTGCTACGACCCGCAGAATATTCAGTGCCTTTTGGCAAGCAGTTTTGAGGGTTTTATATGGCTGAGAAAGTTAAGTTTTTGGTCAAAAATGACTCCCCAGAAATTTGGCCTCTTTAACAGCTGGAATGGGAGATTTCCCTACTTGAAGTTCCGGATCTGGAAAAAACTGACGGAAGTTATGGAAGTGAATACATTGGGTTTTTGTAGCAGAAAAGGTGAAACCGTTTTCATCCGCCCATCGATGGATTTTATCTACGCAAAGCTGGAGCCTGCGCTGGACACTCGGGTACAGGCTTCCAGTTGCGTAGACAGCAAAATCATCCACAAACAATGAGCAGTCTGAACCCTGCTGAACTGATTTCACAATGTTGTTGATTTTAATACTAAAGAGGGCAGGAGACAGTATGCTCCCCTGGGGACACCCAACTCCTGCTCGTGGACATCAGAGAGAGTGGTGCCAACCCGGACCTGAAACTGTCGGTCTGCCAAAAAATTTGAATAAAAAGAGGAAGATGACCTCGAAAACCAGATCGTGGAGATCATGAAGTATCCCCGACTTCCAGGTGGTATCGTAGGCTTCTCCAAGTCAAAGAAAATTGCCACTGCATGCTGTCTGTTTAAAAAAGCGTTCCTAAGTGTAGATTCCAGACGAATCAAATGGTCAACTGTACTACGATGTTTGCGGAAACCACACTGTTCTTTTCGCCAAAAGGCCATGGGTTTCCAGTTTCCACATGAGCCTAGCATTGACCATTTTCTCCATCAGTTTACAGACACAGCTGGTCAAAGCTATTGGACGGTAGTTAGATGGATTAGAAAGATCTTTCCAGGTTTGGGGATGGGAATAATGAGGGCTGTCCGCCAAGAGGGTGGAAAGCAACCTGTAGTCCACACGTGGTTGTATACCTGTAACAGGATGTTCAGACCTTCTTGCGGAAGATGTTTCAATAGTTGATAATGTATGTCATCTATACCTGGAGAGGAATCGCTGCAAGAGAGTAAGGCAGATTTCAGCTCGTTTAATGTAAAAGGAAGATTGTAGTCTTCCATGTTGTCGGATGAAAAGTTGCAGGGATTTTCTTTAGGGCTTTGTGTTTGACAAAAGTGACTGATTTATTAGAAGAGGAGGAATTCTTTTCAATGGTTGAAGCAAGCAGATTAGCAACTGCTTTCTTCTGTTATTAAAGAATCTGAAAACTTGAGATGGTTCACAGTGGGACAGGTGTTCTTCCCTTTGATTTTCTTAATGATGTTCCACACTTTTTTCTTAGAAGTTTTTGATGTCAGCCTGGAGCAGAAGCTTCTCCAGGACCGACGTTTACTGATTTTAAAAGTGTGTCTAGATTTAGCACGGAGTTTTTGATGGCTCGAGCGTTGGGACCCGAAGGTCGTTGGTATACACTGACGCTGAGCCCGTTTTCGAACTTTGGAAATTTGTTGGCAGTCTGAATCAAACCAGGGTTTTTTTGGGCATTTGTAGTTTATCGGAAGACACTGGAATACAAGCTTTAGCACACATTGATCACAGTGTTAGTCAGTGATTCAGCTGGGTCCGGACTCTGAAGAAAGTCAGTGTCCTGGAATTCTTTAGAAATAGTGGTTGCGAATAGATCCCAGTTTGCTTTCTTGTAATTTAGATGTTGGAAACAGAGACGTGTTCAGTTATTACAGGTTGTGAAGGACAGGGAAATGGTCACTTCCGTGCAGATCGTCATGGACAGACCATCATAGTCCAGGACCAGCGAGGGGTCACAAACCGTCAAATCTAAACACGAAAGTGAACCAGTGGAAGAGTGGAGGTAAGTTGCAGATCCGTCATTCAGACAACACAAATCCAAGTCTGATAGGACATCTTCAATCAGCAGACCTCTGGGTGACGTACCGGCACTACCCCAAAGAGGGTTGTGACCGTTAAAGTCACCCAACAGCAAAAAAAGGTCGAGGAAGTTCTCCTATCAGACTGACAAGGTCCTGACGACAAACCGGGACAGAAGGTGGAAGATAAAGGGAACAGAGTGTCACAGTCTTGTGGAGAGTGACTCTCGCAGCTACAGCCTGAAGGGAGGTAGACAAAGTGACAGGACTATACAACAAAGTTTTGTGTAGGAGAAGGGCAACACCGCCCGACAATCCCAACGTGGATGGTTGTGCAGGTTTTGAAAGTATATTAAAGCCAGAAAGAGTAAAGGTCTTCTGGCTTTGAATTTGGGTTTCCTGAAGAGCCACGACGGAAGGTTTTATAGATCGACACAGAAGCTGCAGCTCCTCAAAGTTGGAATTTAGTCCACGGATATTCCAATGGAATATTGTACTATCCATGGTGCAGAGGGCGAAAAGGAGAGAGATCAGGTCATCTCCTCATCAGCATCTGCGGCCAATGGAGTGAACTTATTTTTTAGTTTCACTGGACTGTGTTGGTCTTTGGACCCGCTGCAGACTTGCCCGCAGGTGACAAAGGCCTGGATTTTGGAGATGGTGGAGGTCTGGATTTGGGAGATGGTGGAGGTTTTGTCCTAATCTCCACCATCTCCACACTGGGTGGAACTCCTTGCCCGCACGGGCACTGGACAGAGGAGTTCGAGGTGCTGGTTTTTTAATCTGCCCAGCAGCAGATGTTGTAGACTGCTGGGCAGTCTGAGGGGTGGCGGATTTTTTGCCTCCACCAGGGGCAGTCACTTTGGTTTGGAAGGTGGTGGACCTGCTACCACCAGAACTGACAGATCTTACTTGCAATGTTTTCGAAAACATGAATTCATCAGTCTGGCAGCAGACTGACCGAGTAGAAACTGTGGGAACCTTTAACAGCCGAAGCGTAGGAAGAAGCTGTCGGCGTCCGACTGCCCACAACCTGTTTCCGGGCTTCAAAAAAAGAGATCTTCTTTTCCGTTTTGACTCGTTGTATAGCAGATTCCTGAATCCAAGAAGGACAATTTCGGGAAGAGGAGGGATGGTCGCCACCGCAGTTAGCACAATGTGCCGGATCATGACACGGCCCATCATGGGTTGCCTTGCAGCAAATACCACACACCTCCTGCCCAGAACAGCGGTCCCTGACATGGCCAAACTTCTGGCACCTGAAGCACCTCAACGGGGACGGAACATATAACTCAACCCGGACATTCAGGTAGCCGACTTTGATGACCGGAGGCAGCACAGGTTGCAGAATGTCAGAAAGAGGGTGTTGGTGCCACTCTTTCTGCACCCTTCTTTACTGTCACCCTGCGCACCTCCGTCACACCCTGGGACGCCAGCTCCGATTTAATTTCTGCCTCCGAGACACCAGATAATCCCTGCAGCGAATCACGCCTTTTGATGAATTTAATTGTTTGTGGGGAGTTACTCTGATCTCCCTGTCCACTAATTTTGTTGCCTTCAGCAGCTGGTCAGATTGTTTCTGTGATTTACACTCAATAAGGAACGAGCCATTCCGTAACCTCTTGATGGACCGAGGGTCACCTGCCAAACCTTGAAAGCCCTTTTGTATGGCAAAAGGGCTCAGAGCTGAAAGGGGTCGTTCCTGCTCCGTCCCCTCCATCACGAGCCAGGAAGCCCAAAAACCTGTCTTCTGTCTCACTTCTGTATCAGAATCACTATCTGTTTGACCATCCCCTGAAATAGGGGATGCTGACTTCCTCTTCCTTTTGGGGGGAATGTTTTTGGAAAAAGCCATATTTAGTGTAGTATGATTCATCTCTCCCTTACCCACCCACCTTGGAGTCCAACTAAGGGGCCAGGGCCAAGAAACCAATGTCTTGACCCCTTCCAGGCTTCGGGAGAGACATACGACAAACAGAAGCAACTACCCCATCCCCCCTGATCATGCTCAAACTCCGGGGACAGAGAGCTGAGCACTGCAGGGGTTCACATGGCCAGCAGGGGAACTGCTTGTCTTGACCCAGCCCCAAGAAGGGGAGCCGATTAGTACACCCGGGCCAAAGTGTACTCCCTGTCTAGGAGAGGTCCGAGCCAAAGTGATGTGTTGAGAGCACAGGCCTCCTCAAGCACTGGCCCTCTCAATCACCAGGACCTCATTCCCCTCCGACACAGGTCGCAAACCCCACGGCAAACACGGCGGATCTTAAGGAGACCACAGAGAGAAAAGGAGTGTGAAAAAGAAGACTTGAAGGGGAGACGAAGATAGAAAAGGGCCAAATAAGGGAGGCAGAAAACAAGAAAAGGAGAAAGGCGGGTTACTCTTAGTCAGGATCCTCACCCTTAGCCTATCTGACATGGGAAGCCCTACCAGGGGCATCAACCCCCTTACCACGTTACGCTTAGGCCAAACAGCATCTGCACCTCTCAGGCCTAGAAGCAGTATGAAAAAAACAGCCTATCTTCAAGTATTGATGCCCCCGCCAGCAGAGCCTAAGGGATCACTGGACCACGCAAACCCTCCGACCACGACAAGGTCGTAACCCCCGGAGGGCCACTGGCACATAAACAATGCCCAACTCTACACTCAGACCGAATCAACGAGGGAGTGTGAACAAACAAAAACACACACACACACACACACACACGAAGGAACACCAGAACTGAAAACAGCCAAGGAAATGCCTGCCCCCCAAAAATCGTAAGCAGCCATCCAAAACGACTGTACATGCTGATTGTGTTACGTTTCTCACCAGTCAACTGTCAATAGGGAAAGTTAGGGAACTTCAGAGCTGAAAACAGAACACAGTTCTTGAAGGTCAGTGAAGAGAGAGAGGAAGAGTGCATGTACGAGGAGGCCAGGAAGTGGATAAGGACACAGTTGTGCAAATGGACATACAAAAAAAAAAAACCTGCAATGGGGATGATAAAACAGAGAACTGAAGAGTCAATTCATGCTGCTGTCCTCTGAAACCAAAAAAAAAAATGAACTGACAAGAAATGACTCTGTACCCAGTAAGCCTCTTGGGGGCAACAGTAATGGAAACAAAAACTAGCAAATAATGTTGTCTAATTCCATGCTGGTTACAGCAATCATCGAGGGGGTGAAGACCTGAAAAAGGACATAAATCCATCAACATTTGTGCTGAAAGGAATCATTATGTTCCTGATAAAGACAACTGCAATGACACAGAGGCAAAAGTTCTTCCACATAAAACACCACAGAGACACTTAGTCATAAATCTATTTGCATCCACTGACATGTCACTCACATACACATACAATTTCTTCTCTCTCACTATCTCTCTCATGCTCACTTGTTTTCCATCTCGTACACACACACACACACACACACCCCCACACACACACACACACACACACACACACACACACACACACACACACATTTTCACAGAATTTGTTCTCAGTTTCAAAAAACAGAAGTGTGATGAACTGTTACGCACCAAGCATCTATAAACAAAAATTGCACAGCATTTATTATCACTTTAGCCAACAATAATTACAAAATACCAACACAATATTCCTGTATTGTGGGACAAACGACTGGAAACAAAAGAAATCTATTCATCAATCATATATATGACTATGTAGTTAACATAGTGAAGTACTAGGATCAATGAAATTGAAAAGCATGTTTGGCAGCAGGTCACCACACAGCAACAATTGAAAAGCATGTTTGGCAGCAGGTCACCACACAGCAACAATCAACCAGTTTGAAGCAGAGAGACTAACAGGCTGGGACTGAAGTAAGAGAAACAAACCTTGGGTGACCAGATCATCACACAAATTAAAAACTAACAATACAGAAGCATTGCGTTTCACCCCTGCGGTCTTGGAACAAGTGTCAGTTGACTGTCTTCTATAAACCATTAGTCTGATTCCTTTGGCAGTCCAGTACAACAGCTTTTATTCCCAACAGCTGACTCTTGATTCAGTAAAAACTACAATACACAAGAAAAATCTTTTGGGCAAGATAAATCTTCAAAGACACAGAGTCTGCATTAGGAGGTAAACCTGGCATACGAAGTAAACTTCCAAAACAAGTAAAAGTGTCCTACTAAAAATAGTTCTATGAAATATTTACCAGTCTTAGCAAACGCTCTAGTCCTGCTTAGAGTGGAATGTCACTGTGTCATCAGGAAGCAAAAAGAATATATAAAAAAAAAAAACTATCTCAGGTGATAAGGCTTTAAGAGATGATTATCCCAAAACAATGGGGAAACACCATCGAGTCAACCACTAAAACTCCAAGGCACTAAGTGCACAACCAGAAGGCCAATTTTCATGCTGGAAATTCAAATAAACCCCAACTGGACTATGAACTCAGCACACTACAAACTACCCATGCTGGCAAATTAAAGAATCCTAAAACTAAGCTAAAACAAAACAAATCAGGCTTGTGTTATCTGATAGTGACAGAAACTCCTTGCGGACACTATCAGTAACAACTTGACCAGATTATTAAAAAAAACAAAAAAGCCAACCTTTGAGCAGCTTTCTTTTATCTATCTTCTTTATCATGTTCACAAGTGTTCATGTTCAGAAGTTGAATCTCATAGGTTTACTCATTTCTTCTTTTTTTCAGCCCTGATGTGGCCCTTTGCGGTCGGCTGGGCTATAAGCAACATTATCTTATCTTCTTCTTTTTTTTCTTTTTTTTTTTTTGATGCTGATCAATGAAAATGAGGATGATGAAGATGATGCTACCGATTTCCATTTCGGTCTGAGACTGCATGACAGGGCTGTACTCTACGCTTCCGTTCATAATATATCCCGGCATCAACCAGGCCCGAGAGATACAGGCACCTGCAGTGTTGGTCAGGAAATCTGAGCAACACTCTCAGAGAAGCATCCATTAAGTGGATGAAACTTGACTCTGTGATCTCAGTCTTCCCAACTGAGCCTGTGGCTAACTCAACTCTGGGCAGGAGCCGGTTCGGGGCAAAAAATCCCACATGACTCTGATGGGATTTGAGCCCACGACCTCCCAGCCGGGAGTCCGCAACACTTACCACTTCGCCACGGCGGCTGGTAGGTTTACTCATTTCCACCAGTTGGCTTTTTTTTCATCTATAACCTTGTTTATCCCCGCTCCTTATGCAACCATTTTCCTCCCTCAGGAGTATGGTATACAGTATGTTCACATTTCCATGACTGCATGGATTACCAGATTTTTAACAACCATATTTAATCTTCTGGAGCTCATACCATGGTGTTTACAGCACAGACGGGTCAGCACATAAATGTTTAACAACCATATTCAATCTTCTACCAGATTTTTAACAACCATATTCAATCTTCTGGGCGCTCATACCATGGTGTTTACAGCACAGACGGGTCAGCACATAAATGTTTAACAACCATATTCAATCTTCTACCAGATTTTTAACAAACCATATTCAATCTTCTGGGCGCTCATACCATGGTGTTTACAGCACAGACGGGTCAGCACATAACTGTGTGTTGATTGGGAGAACAGACATTCCATCTATCTCCAGCTTTACTCCTTCAGGCACTGCTAGGATCTGAACCACAAACCCCAAAAACCCTCAAAATAACTGCAATGCCACACATACAGGCAGAGGACCACTCTGGATCAGTAGGAAGAAAAGGCAGTGGAGAGAGGCTGGGGGTCAGGAGGGAGGCAAGTAGGCAGAAGCAGGATTAGGTGGAGGGTATGGGTGTCAACGGTTATGTAAGTGGGTTTTAACTGAAACATGGCAACACGGGGCAGAACACAATATACATCCACAACACTCTCAGATCAGCAGCAAAAACACATGATGTACGTGAAGGGAAGGGAATGGAAATGTAACTGCCAAACAAAATGCCCTGCGACTTTAACTGTTCTGTTGGCAGGTTTCCCTGTGTCTAAAACTGCCCTCATTTCATGCAAAGGAGATGCGTGGAATATCTGTAATTTGTTTATAAAGGATCACACTATGACTCCAATCAGATGAAGATTGTCCTCAGTAAACCCTTTAAATGATGACAACACTGTTCAAATCTAGTCATGATTTATCCACCTGAAGCTGAAAAACAGATCTGGAGAATTTGACAATGCAGATGCACACTTGAAAGAAAGATGCATACGCATGTGAAATCAGCTCAGTCCTAATTCACTTTGTGATGACAAATCTAGGGGGAGGAGGTTGTTATTATAACAGCTCTATTTTGCAACAGCTTCAGCTAGAATCATAACGTTCACATATATGCCACACACACACACACACACACACACACACACACACAAACACACACACACACACACAGAGTCTCCACAAGCACACACACACACACACACACACTTAACCCCATCCCTCACACACATACACATCTTCTTCCATCTCCCTTCCTGCACACATTAGTAAATTTGTAAGCCATCCTCTGATTTTGAAATCTTGGTTTTAAAATGAAACAAAATGCACAAAGCAAAAGAAGCAACGAAATACAGGTTCGATTCTAAGCTAAACTAAAAGCACTCGCTGGTGAAAGGAAAACAGGTGGAGACAGCTAAATATCTATGTTAACATGTTCAACTTGCTATGAAACAAAAAGGTCAGTAACAAAACTGCCACCGCTTCCTGAAAGCTACACCGATTATCATGTGTGCATAAACGTAAAGACGCGGCACCTAATCTTGCAGCATTATAATACTGATGTGCAAACATATGTGCTGGCAATAGTTCGTAATCAATACAGCAGCATTATATAACAAAGTGCAGCCCCTGATTTTGCTCTGATACGAAGTGACAGATATGGAGCTTTGTGGGAGGGTAAGAATTGGGAAGAGGAGGCATGAGAAAGGTGCTGGAATCTTAAAGCCTTTCTTATTATAATGTCATTTTCTTTCGTCCAAGGATAATCCCTTCTGAAAAACAATTCTTTATCAGCTATTTCTATAGCTGCTTGCATTTCTCCTCCCAAGCATAATCTTATACTCATTTACAACAACAACAAAATGAAAAAAAGGAAAAGATTATCATACTTCATTTTCTTTTTTATTTGTCTTTGTACACATGTAATACAAGCCTAGATTTTGTCTTTAGGCATAACAGTAGGAGATTTAAGAAAGTCACCATAGCATAGTTCTTCCCATTTTATCAACATCTGATGGAAGCGTGTCTCAAATGTCACACTTAATGCAGAAGACACCACACAGAGAAAGGCTTTAAGAAGGCAAAATAAAATGGTACACACAAGCACAGCAAAGCTCTCGGTGAAATGCTACTTTCTAGAACTGTACTGCAGTGATGGTTTAGTTCCACAGTCACTTACACACTGGTGCTACACACACACGTACACAGGCAGCACTGTGCGTGCAACACTAGAACTCTTCTGTCCACACTACCCGCACATCCCAAGGACCACCCGTTTCCTCTGCAGGGAAGCAAAATGCAGGTTTGATCATTCAGTGCATGAACACTACTGTTCAACACGTCAGCAGGTTATACCTCAACTCACACACAATGCACAAATGACATCATTTTCTCCAGCTTCTTCCTACTCCCCAAGCTTTACTACATCTTCATCAGCAAAATTATCTCCACCAGTAATATTACCGTTTGACACCAACTAGCTGAGAAGCAAAGAAAGAAGAAATAACATATACACATGTACAAACACTTGCACCATTCCTGTGCAAAACCAGACAATCATGTTATTATGGAATGCGTGATGGCACACGAAGCACATAATATGAACTACCATGTATTGTCAAGCGCTTCTACACTAAAGGACATTAAAAGATCTATGTAGCAATGTCCAACAAACTAGATTCTATACTTGATCACAGCAATGACAGCTGTTTTATTCTGTTTCTGGTTTTTAATTTTCATTGCGGGATTTAGGGCAGGTGAGGTGATTTGGGGTTGGTGGTTGAATAAGCATCTGTTTTAATAAATAGGACGTGCGTGTGTGCATGCGTGCATGCATGCATGCGTGCGTGCGTGTGTGCATGTGCATCTGCATGCCTGCCTGTCTGCCTGTGTCTGTCCACGTCTATGATTATGCATTCGTGTTTGTTTTCATGCATCTGTCTATTTCCTACAATCTGCTGGTTTCCTACAATCTGGTGGACCAGTGTCACGGCATTCTGTACGATCAGATAAATCCTTTGAATTCTATCAGTCTGACTTTCAACTTCGTCAAGGCAAAGAGCTTCTCCACAGACACTGTCATGATTTCTGATGACAATTTCAGCAGTGTGCCATCCTGTCCCAAAGAACACTGTTCACAGTCACGATCACTGTTTGTAACTCTGGCAGAGAACGCTGCCAATCTCTTCAAAGAGCTGACAGTTGGGAAGTCTGGGCAGAAGGAAGGGAATGAATGAGGAAGGGGTGCAGTGCTGATGCATGTGACACACCGTGGGAAAGTTGCATCAAAACATGTCACTGTGTACCAACCAATGTAAAGCGTGCTAACACTCTGCGGACCGACCAACCCATCAACACATGGACTGATCCACCCATCAACACATGGACCGATCCACCCATCAACTGTACCTGCCATGCAGTGGGGAGTGAGGAGGGGTGTGTGGGATTGCGAGTTCGATGCCGCAGACTGGTCAGGCAACATCACATCCGCGAGATCATCATCGACATCATCATCATCAAGGGTTGAAAGGCTGCTGCCATCTGAGTCGGTACTCAGTCTCTGGCCTGAAACGGACAGCTAGGTGCTAAGGATTTTTTGCTGAAAGCCAGGGTTGGATTGTGTTCTTCATTCCCACCACCTAATGAGTTGGGTTTGGGTTACAATCCCATCACCTGAAACTTCACAATGTCAAACCAGGAGTCAGACCAACCCAAAGGTAGCAGGAAGCAACCGTTAGCCCTCTTCATTTAGCCATCCTGTTTATGATCAAGTAGTTACTTTACCCTGCCAAACACATATGCTTGATTCCAAGCTTTTTCAGTAACAAGCAAATGTTTAGTATACTGCAATACATGCACACACACAAAAAGCATATGCTGAAATGCTAGGCAACAAAACTAGTAAAAGCAAAATAGTAAAAGCAAGCTTTCATTATAAATGGAATTAATATGCACTGTGTTCGCTTTATTAACTTTTACCATGCCCAAATTGCCTCAAGCCTCAATAAACATATTAGAGATCCAGGAAAAACAACATGCTACATCAGATTCACACAAATACATTCATTTGCAATGTACATGCAGCACTCCAAAGATATGGATAAAATGCCTTAATTCCCAAAACATTTTGATCCCACAAACATGCTTTTCCCATGCAAAACTTCACAAGGCAATTGATCAGGTTCAAGTTAATAATTCTACATGACAACTCTGTTCATGTAAGTGACCGGAGGTAATGTGTACTCATCAGCGATCTGCATAATGACAAATCATCATTCACTTCCTAACTACCCTGCATCATGATTAGTGAAACTACATAAAGACTCACTATTTTCACACTCTGCAATCGATATGACAAAATATAAAATTGCATATAAGAGAAATTGTATTACCCTTTTCCATTCCCCCATCCCACACCCCCCATGCTTACCCCCCTTCCCCTCCCCACTCTCCCATCCCACCCCCATTCCCCTACTGTCTACACTATTTGTTTTACTTGCTTGCCAGCATACTTCTTTCCCTTTTGGCAAAAAGTTTTATAAATAAAAAAAATGAATTAAGTTCATCTACTTCAGTTTGTTTTATACATACAATTAGGTCTCTTTGTTTGCCTCGTTTATTTTTTTCCCCCAAGAAGATTGTCCAACACATTTTGTAATGGCATAATTTCAAACACAATTCTGCAAAGTGCAAATTTTGCATTTTGAACAGGATATGCCGCTCTGCAAACCACAAATTTTACAATTTGAGCAGGAAATGCAACTCTGCAAACCACAAATTTTGCAATTTGAACAGGAAATGCGACAACAGAAATAATCCCGGAGCCAATGAATATTTTCTGCAAGTTGATTGCCAAGTCCTGATCACTGTGTTGACTGGTGTTCTGCCAGCCAGTCCAGACCTGTTTACCTCTTGAATGACCCATGAGGAGCTTCCAGTGACGCGACAAGTAGCTTACATCCCAAATGAGGAGTTTCTGTGTCACCACTCTAGAATGCATGTAAACATATATAGTAAGGGAAGGAGCAATAAGCCTCAAGATCATGTGCATATTGTTTTCCTGTATGTGAAGAAATCAAACATGGGAACTTCTTGTACAAACAACGACTGCAATGCGCCTCTGTCTTGGTCTCTTTAGTCACAATTTCTACCTACTTGTCATTACGGTTGTGAAAAGAAAAGACAGCATTATGTTCATAAGCCCACCTACTCACTACCCATTGTTACATGAAAAGAGTGCGCTAACTCTAGTAGGCAAGGTAAGCCCTGGATGCGAGAAGCCTTAGAAAAAAGTGGATCAGGAAAAAAAAAGAAAAAGGTGGATCTGGAAATGGATTACGCAAAATTCCTGACTTGAAATGCACAGTTTGCTACCCACAAAAACAGTGGTGGAGTCTTGGCACTACTGTGAAATTTGCTATGGTCAATTAAAAGTGTAAACAGGTGTGCTTATGAAAATCATGTGCCCTTAATTTTTCTATGCAAGTTCATTGCAAAACTAATTTTCTATGTCTTGACTGGTGTTCTGGACGCTGGTCAAAATCATGTATCATTAAGTACCGTCCAAAACCTGCATAAACATTGATGGAAATAGAGAAGAAAAACAAACAGAAAGAGGCCAGCCTCTTTCAGCTTCTTCCCACTTTGCTGTACTCCTTTTTTCAGCATCCATAGATACAATGTCAAAACCACCGATAGACAGAAATTCTCCACTCATTATTCACAAACTGTCTGCACAGCATGCTAACGTTCAGCCCTCACATTTTGAACAAACAGCATACTAAGCTGCTGCCCACGGCTGTTCAGAGCAAGTTACTTATAGTTTTGAGTCTCAGGGGAGTTTACAGCTGCAGAGACCAAGCCGTGAATGCAGGTGAGGGAAAGGAATGTTTTCTGCAGGCCGCTCCCCACCAGCCAGCTAACCGCACTGTATTCGGCCAACTGAATGTCATCTGTTCATAGCTGGTCTGGCAGCAATGCGTTCGGCAAGGTTGAGCGGCCATTAAAAAATGGGGCTGTAGGTTTGATAATTAGTTATTGTCATGAAAAATGTAATATATCTGCACTATTGAGATGACTGAATTGGCGAATTCCCAACAATTCTTTTAATACCAAACTCGACTGGTTTATTTTCTCGTAGATAACATAGATGCCGCAAGAAAGCTTGTACGCAAGTGGTCAGGCAATATTAGAACAATGACAACAAACACAATATTGTGCAAAAATGACGTCATCACTTTCTGGGAAGTTAATTTTCCATAGTTAAGTAGTACACAAGTTTGATACATGCCTCTGCTCAGACTACAGCAACAAAAATATTGGATTACAAATGTGTAAAGCCTTGTTTGTTTGCCCTTTCACTAAGTGTCTCAATAAGGACGGAAATGTAAAGCTGTGTGCCATTACCTCAACGTCTATCTTGTCTCATTGATGTCAACAAATTTTTTTAAAAATCATTCAAAGGGTGGAATATGTCAACTTCAAGTGACTCTACAAACAGATTTTCATTAAAGATGTTTAGTGTCAACACAAAGAGAGAATACAAAACAAAACCAGAGAACAGAATGATAAAAGGCAAATCTGGCAGGTGAACACACAATCATTTTTTCTGTGACAAAAAAAAGTGAAAGAAAAAAAGGAAGATCAGAAGAATGCGTAAAGAAAGAGTCAATTTCTCTCTTTAATTTTTGTCTCTCTTATTTCAGTTTCAACACAGCTTTTCTTAAAGCGTGTTTTATTCCTCTGATGGCCTCTGCAGTCTGCTGTGACAAGAACATCATCGTCTGATTTGAAAGCATGGGAAACATGGTTCACAAAGGGCAAACCAGATGGCTTTGACCTATCCTTATTTACCTCTTTCAGTCCTTACTTTTACCTTAATATTTTTGTCAAAAGGTTTATTTCTGTTTAACAAGCTCTTTCTTATCTTATTTGAGTTTTAATTTGTGTTTATTAGAAATTCCATTCAATTCTCTGCAACATCAAACATCAAAATTATTCATCACAAACATCTGTTCCTGTTTTCCTGTCTTTTCCTATGAACCCTGAACTGCTTATATATCTGCAGTCCGAAGTAAATTAATCATTAATTTAATTAACAGAAGCCATCTTAAACCTCCGCAGAATATGATATATACAGAGGAGTATACAAGGCCTTGAAGCCTTATGCACAAGTGAAATGCAGAATATATACACCGGTACCATAGCAGGAAGTAAAACATTATTACACCTTGTCAAACAACAAATGGAAATAGCGTTTAACAGCACCATCTTAAAACATCATTAGACTGTAAACATTCTGTTTATTTAAAGAACACAAAAAAATTAGGGGGAAAATGTTACAAAAAGAATCACACTACAGACGAATTCTGTCAACACATGAATGCACACACACACACACACACAAACACACACACACACCATCTGAACATATCATTAGATTGTAAACATTCTGTTTATTTAAAGAACAAAAAAAATTAAGGGAAAAATGTTACAAAAAAGTATCAAACTATAGACCAGCTCTGTGCATATGTGCACACATACACACACACACTCACACACACACACACACACACACACACACACACACACACACACACACACACAGTGTTTGATTTCAAGATTTTCAACTAAAAAATACTTTTAAAAAAAGAAAAGGGGGGGGGGGAGGGGACAGGCCTATGGCGCACACATTCCAAAAAACAGGGTAAGGCTAGGCCAACGTCTGGGTCCCCTAAAATTGTATACTTCGCAGTTGAGACAGAGACTTGACATCTAAACTGATTTCCTTCTTGCACTAGAACCAAACTCCGGGCCTGCAGCTCTACTCGAGACAAGGCAGGACTACCTCAAGGCACTCAGCACTGCATCTTTCCCTGTCGTCAGGCTGCCATGTCTCTTTCCTCTGCATCCTTCTTCTTTGAAGTTAGCCGTCTACTTTTCTGTCTCTTTTGATTTCTTTTCCCACAGACATCCTTATAAACCCAACACTGAAAAAGTTCACTTCCTGACAGGAGAAATTTGCGAAGACCAGAGACACTATCGGTTTAGCAGATAAGAGCGACCATGCATCATTTTTTTTGGCATCATATACTGTACCATGTCAGACAATAGCATTCACGGCAGTTAGTCTGCTCTGCCAGGCCGAAGTTTTTGTGTGGCTAATGCAGTGATAAGACAGTCACGTGGTGCCCAACCCACTTCCGCCGTCGGGAGAAGCCAGTGTCAGTCTCCCATACGTCATTCTCTCTCGGCCTGCCGTCCAAGCAAGATAAGTCTTGTGCTCTGTCTCGCCTTCTCTTTGCCGTTGTGTTAAGATAGCCTTGTGTTTGCTTCTTTGCTTATTTGTTGTGGCTTGCGCGCTTCACCCTTTCATTCTTGAACCCGGGGGGGCTTTTGGTTTGGTGTGCTTTATTCATTTGTTTAACCACGCCATCCTCGCCTTTGTGCCTTTGTCTCGGCACTCGCGACTTCGCCTTCCGCTCTTTTCGATCTTCGAAAGTCGGAACTCCATCGCCGGTTTCACCCTTTCTCCCCAGTTTTGGCTTTTACGGCCCCTTGTTCAACGAATCTCGGTCCCTTCTCCTTCCATTTGGACTCCCGATTCGCCTAACTTTCACGTCGTCCACTCGGCTTCCATTTCTTCGCCGGCCGTTCCGCCATTTTGTTTCGACCGGCCAAAACCGCGTCACTTACGATCGACCTGCCTCGATCTATCACTGAGATCTCGTTACATTTACTACAATTTCAGTGTCTCTCCCGAGGTTGGTTGAGCTCTTTATATCCCTCGATCCACCTCTTTGTCTCCCCTTTGCGATCGTGCTTTCCGTGTTTGTTCCCCACCACCAGTGCCCAACATGGTGAAGGACACTAACGGCTCGAGACGCTCCACTCTTCGGCAGTCGCTCTCTACCCCCGGAGGGGCCGCGTGTCGATTCCACGGACAAACCGCTCACGCACACGATGAGCGTTTTCGGTCGGTGTAGAGGAGGGTTCCGCGCAGGGGACGCGCGACCATCATTCCGATTCCCCCTCTACCCGACCGGCGGATACACGATCGTCGCGATCGAAGTCCAACAGTCAGTCCCAGTCGGATGGACAATCGGCAGTCATTGCCGACTGTTTTTCATTTGCTTCTTTCCCTAAGCCCAAATCCAAGGGCAAGGCTCCCATGAAAGGACCTGCCCGTTCTAAATCTTCTCGTTCCCTGACTGGTTCGCCTGTTCGACTTCGACCGCCGTAAGGAGACCCTATCCCATCATGCCGCGTCCGGCGATCATCGGCCCCAGGGGACCCTTGCCGATACCGGACCGGCACGGGTGGCGACTCGCGGACGGAATCACCGCACGTCACCCGATCTATTGAGAACGTGACGCTAGCACCTCCCCCTCTAACGTCACCCAGTCTCATCACGCACTCCCCAACCGTGTCCGGTTCAGCCACGACCCTGACACAGGAGCGTCAACACTCAGGTGAGGCAGACCTCCCCTACCTCATGTTGTGCCATCAGTAATAACCACAGAGATTTTCCCAGGAAATTTGCATTTTCCTTCATAATTCCACGGACGCGTATACACGGCGGTTTTGAACAAATGTGTACAAAACTCCAACTTACATTTTAACAGTGAACAAATAATGTGTACAAAAACTCCAACT
Organism: Conus ventricosus; assembly: GCA_018398815.1. Classification (NCBI taxonomy): domain Eukaryota; kingdom Metazoa; phylum Mollusca; class Gastropoda; order Neogastropoda; family Conidae; genus Conus; species Conus ventricosus. The sequence continues at coordinate 76,936 of JAFLJL010015026.1, read as the reverse complement.
ACATTTTAACATTTACAACAAATAAAAACAGTAAAAAAGGAACAAAAACAACAAAAGCAGAATTAAAAATACCTTGGGATGATGGCAGATGACGGACTCAGACAGGAGTTTACAGGTCAATTCAAAGGTGATATACTTTGAACAGTTTGTAACTTACACAGCAGTCACCACAATGAACCACTGATGAAGAACGAATGTACAACCCCCCCCCCCCCCCCCCCCCCCCCACAAAAAAAAAAAAAAATAAAAAAATATATGTGTGTGTGTTTGTGTCCCCTGAGCTGTGCTGACAAGATAGTGGCGAAAATGAAAGGACCTTTTCATTTTCGCTGCGACTGATCTTGTCAGCACAGCTCAGGGACAAGTTATTACGCATATCAGCTTCACACAACAGTCTCTGCGTTGGTGACTTCCGTGTGTGGGCTGACGGCTGCTCTCGCTGGATTTCGTAAACAACGATGTGATCTTCTGACTGGAGACAACTCGCAGGCTGTCCTCTTTGTGCATTTTTCCCCCCGAGATCTGGCCTTGCAATTCATATTCTCCCCGTCCATGTCCGATGGCGAAGTCTGAATTGCACACCGAGCAGAAATGAGTTATACAACTCCAGGTCCATGACAAGGCCCAAGTCCGCGTGTATTTAACTTCGGAACACTTGCTTCTTCGGCCTACTTCCGTTGGCACGTGTGTTCGAACCCTCGTCACGTATCATTGCAAACGTTTAGAAGATTTCTCCGCCATTTTCACAATCGCCGCAAAAAAATACGGTTGAAAACTTTGTCTTACAATGGCTGAACAAAAAGCTACGAATGCGCGCACCAGATGTGATGGTGTGTCGTGTTGGCCCACAGCCCACATTGACCAATCGCAAGTTCCTAACCATCGGATTCGCTTGAGTCAAGGAATTACTCTGGTCTCTGGCGTCTCGGAAAAGGTCTACAGTTCGACAATTTTTTCGAGTCTGAAATTTGCGTATTTTTCATTTTCTTTTCCGTAATTTCGCACAGGAAAATCGTATACCTCCGTAGATGGGGGTTTTAATTTCCTGTAAAATTACGGACGATTACGGAAGGGTAGGCGGTCTGGAGGGAAAGTGCCCAGTCCTTCGGAGGAATCCCCCCCACATGACCACATCCCGGGTCGGTACGCAGGCAATCGACTAGCTCGGAACTGCGACCTCACCCCCGACGGTCCGAACCACCCCGATCGTCGTCTCAATCTCCCCTAGGGGTACAGGACGTAGGGAGGAAAGCCGACTTCTTCCGCTCCCCTATTGGCAACGTCCGCGGTCCCCGTTCCTCAGGGGAGGATCGTCCAGCGGGGCCAGGGTTAAAAACTTTCGTCCCTCCTTGATCTTACTTGTCCCGTCACAAAGCCATCCCCGTCCGCTACCACACGGCCAGGAGGCTCCGATCGTAACACACACCGACCCCTCTGCCAAGCAAGGCCGGCGGCGGACCCCCACCCCCGGAGATGCAGGAGGCAGTGCACTCCCGGGGTGCGCAAAGTTACCCGGGTCCCGAGGAGACTCTGCCTCTGGTCCGCCACAGCCCTCCATTCTTTCTCACTCTTCTCCCCGGGGGACCGGTGGTTCTGATTCCCCCCCGGAGGAATCATTGGCTTAGCTCTGACTCCTTTCCCCTGACTCCAGGTTTGGTCTCATGTGGCATCCCTCCGGCCTCCAGAGCAGGATCGACCTGGGCCACCCATTCCTCTTGGGCGCTGTCCGATGCAGACCCCTAGTTTTCCACGCCGATTACGGAACCACCGGGACCGTCCTCGTTTTCACCCTCTTCCCAACGATTTCACGACTCCACCCACCCCTGTACCTGGCCTTTTCCGAAGTGGACATGAACTTCCCTTTCACGAACATACTGACCCACAATTGAGGAGGGATTGAGGATTTTCCTCCCCCAGACTGGGACCTTTTCCATTTGGAGAGCTGGCGCCCGATCTTGTTGTTAGTGGAATTCCCCTCTCCTCTAACAACATCTTTCGCCCTTTTCCCCGTTTCACTGGGTCACCCACCCCCTACCCAGCGATAACGGCCAAGGATAGCCCCCCCCGAGACCATCACTCCTTTGTGGACAGATCGGCCTCTCCGCCAGGGTGCACTATGCCGATCCCCTCACCCACCGGGGATTGACTTCTTATCACCCCAACGCGGCCCCAGTAGAGTATTCCTCAAGGACCGCGTCATGCCCTCATGTCTTTTCTCTCTTGTTCTGCTGCCATCCGGCCCACCAGGGAGATTGTCATTCCCAGCTGACCTCAGACTCACTCCATCCCCCCCACCACATCCACCTCTCATTCTACAAAACCCCTGATGCTGATAGAGTGGGCAGAACGCCAGGCTGCATTCTGCACACCACCGCGGGGCAAAAGCCTCATTGACATGTTCCTACAGCGACGGAGGAACTCTGGCCAAATGAGGGAGGCATTGTCTCAGCTCTTCAGAACCCGGGCGTCACTGAGCAGGCCCCAGCCTGTTTGATGACCCCTTATTGCGTTTTCTGTCAACAAGATAGCGCACCACCTGGGGCTGCGGCGGACCAGCGCAGCCAGGAGTCACTTTAAACTGCCTCCTGGCAGTGAAGACGCCTTGCGAGCACAGGCCCATCTCTCCCCCATCTCTCCCCACGCTCAAGGCGGCCTTACGCGGCATTCGCGGTCTCTATGAGCCAGTCCGCTTTTTTCGCGACTATTTCCCTCTGCGTCATTACCCATGCCGTCGAGGAGCGCAAACAGCCCTTCTTTTGCGACCAACAACCCCTCGTCAGCATCTCGCCCTTCTAGACCATTCCTCTCGTCGGCCCTACCCACCGCCAGACCCCAGCCCTACCCCAAGCAGCGTCCCTCGAGGCCCGCCAACACCCGACGCCCAAACCGAAAAACCCAACAGAATTTTTCGGTTCGGCAACAGGCCCGGCCCCGGAAGGTTGACTAGCGAACCCACCTTCGGAGGGCGGGGAAATGGCAGTCTTTCCAGACACACCTCGTCCCCATCTGCCCACTGGCAGGCAGTCTGTCCCGGCAAGCCCCACCAGTGGCGGCGCATTGGTCCAACCCCTGGGTGGTTCTGTTTCTGCAGAGGGTTCCGTCTACCCTGGGCACACGAACGCCCTCCCCTTCTGTCCTCACCTCCTCTTCCACCGCGATCCACCTCCGCCCAGGCGGAGGCCCTTTCGCCAGGAAATTCGAGGAGCTTCTCCGAAGGGCGCCATCAACCGAGGTAAACCCACCCCAACCCCGGGTTTACCTCTCGCTCTTGCATCCCAAAGCCTCGGCGCTGGAAGGCCCATCCACGACCTTTTCCCCTCTCAACAGATCCTCAGGCCAACCAATTTCAAGATGGAGACCCCCGGCCCAGATCAGGGAACTCCATCCACCATCTGGAACTGGGCCACCTCGAAAGAACTGAAAGATGCTTACTTCCAGATCTTCCATCCACCCGTCCACAGACGATACCTTCGTTCGACTGGCGGCCGGGTGTTTCAATTCAAGGCCCTCCCATTCGGACGCTCCCTGGCTCCCTTCCTCTTCACGAAGGTAAGTCAAGAGAATGGCCGCCCTTGCCAGACAGGAGGACATTCGCCTCCTTGTCTACCTCGACGACTTGGCTGTTCTTGGCCTTCCCTCTCAGGTCAGGGGCCCAAGCCCGACAATCCCACACCTGCCAAGCTACTTCATCTTTGCTCCTCTCTAGGGTTCGTCACCAACCCCCCCTCAAAATCGAGCTCTCGCCCAGTCAGCACTTCACCTTCCTGGGCATGACTTCGACACCACCCTCCGGGCCCAAACATGGTAAGTCTTCCCCGACCCCGTAGAGGTCCCTCGCCTAGTGGATCTCATTTCCCACATTCGCCTCTCTCCCTTCAACTTCGGCAAGGAACACTTCCTCCCTCCAGGGGATGAAGGAGTCCCTGTCTCCTCTCATTCCCCAAGGCAGAGTTCCAAAGCGACAGCTTCAAGGGAGTTCCGCCAGTCGTTGGTCCAGACCAACGACAGCTGGGAACCACCCGTCCCCCTAGGCCTTGGTTCGATTGGCCACGGAGGAGTGGCTCAGCCCATCCACCCTGGCCCCCGAGTTCCCCATCTCCCTCCCATTCCCAGGCCCTGAACTTTACACAGACGCCTCCAAATGCTGGCCTGGGGGCCCATCTGAGAGCAGTCAAGCCTCGGGGTTTTTGGGATCCTCGACTGCTCGTCTTCACATCAACATCTTGGAACTGAGGCGGTCAGGCTCGCCCTCCTCCAATTCCAGTCCATAGTCGCCCACTCGATATGTTCTCCTTTTCACGGACAACACTTCGGTTAGCTTGTTACATCAACAAAGGGGGGGGGCACACTCCATCGGCCACTCCCTCCGTACAGAGGCCCTCCTCCGCAGGTGTCACACCAGGGGGTCCCCTTCACGCGAGACACAAGGCAGGGACTAACAACATCCTGGCAGAACTCTCTCACCGATCCCAGTCTGTCCCCTCACACAATTACCCTCAGCCGCTTAACCCTTTCAACCGTGTGGGAACATTGTCTCAGACCAATGATACGACCTCTTTGCACACGGTTTCAAACCATCGACCCCTTTTTTTATTTTTTTTATTTGCCATTGTATGTGTCCAGAGCCCCGGTCCCGACACCCCAGCTTACGCCATCGAACGCCCTGTCCTTCCCCTGTCAGGCCTCATAGCTTAATACCCTACCTCCCTTCCCTACCCTCCACAAGGTGATCAGAAGGCGAGACTCGAGAGACCCGGCTCATTCTTCATAGCCCATGTGGCCCACTCAGTCCTGGTTCCCGACCTCAGTCCCTCACACAACGAACCCCCTCTCCAGTTGAACACCAGGTGGGACATGCTCAGGCAACCCCTTCGGGCCTCCCTCACGCCAATCCCCAGATATTCTCACCCCACGTCCTGGCTTCTGTGTCAGCCCCTGCGAACATCCAAATCCCACTCACGAACGGACAGGTCCCGTTCCGTCCTCAATACCCTCTCCATCGCCGGGGCCTCTAGGAACCACAGAGACCTAGCCGATGTCCTCTCTCGCAGAGCAAGCACAGAGTCCCTTTACGATTGCAGATGGAGGAAATGGATCTCATGGTGCCAAGCCAATTCTGTCCCTCACATTCGCCCCACCAACATCCAAATAGGAAATTTCCTGTCCCCACCTTAACCTCTCTGCTAGCTCCATCCGGGCTACAGGTCGCCACTTGCACGACCATCCGCCAAATGGGCGGACCTTCCTTTGAGAATAGATTTGTCCCTCTCAGAGAGATCTCCAGAGGGCTTTCTCTTCGTGAGGAGCCCAATCACCCTAGAACGTGTTCCTCCTTTGGGACCTCTTCACGTGTATCTTTTGAACGTCCTCAATAAACCCCCCCCCTTTGATCCTATTGTCCTCCATTCCTTTCCTCGGACGTGATCTGTCTATGAAGATACCTTCCTCCTCGCCCTCGCGTCCGCAAAAGAATAAAAAGAGACGGCGATGCTAGAATCCATGCCCTAAGCGGGGACCCCAGAGACATTGCTTCCACAGAGACGGCTCCGCTCTCTTAATTCCTTCCGAGTTCCTACCAAGAATCAATGAACCCGGCAGGTCCCTCCCCTTACCAACCCTCGTCATCCGCCCGCTGTCGATACACTAGGGCACACCTCTTCGACATAGCCCTTTGCCCTCTCAGATGTCTAACACACTACTGGGAACGCACGCGCCCCAGGCGCGTTCACAAAGACGTCTTCCTATTTCAATCAACACCCCCATTAACACGAAAGACATCTCACTGCACTGTCTCTAGTGGCTCTCCAAGACGGTCAGGAACTGCCTATTCCCAGGCATCCGAGGCTCTCCCCTTCTCTTCCCCCCGGGCCGCATGATGGTCAAGCGCTGGCCCACTACGCAGCATTCCAGCACTCTGTTCCCAATGCTCCCAACCCTCCTGAGCAGCCTTCTGGCGTTCGGAGAAATCCCTTCAATAAAAATTTTAATTGAGGGACATCCGCATGCAAGGGCTGATGGTTCCAATGGGTATATCCTTTGTGCGGCTAATGCATCCATATCGGGTAACCCCAGAACCACTAGGGCAATTCGCCCTCCTCCTTTTACTAATTAATTCTGCTATTGTCTGACATGGTACAGTATATGAACCCAAAATGGGAGTTTGTAATTTATACTCCCTGATTGCTAGTATACTTTACCATGTCAGACATCTAATGCCCGCCCCTACCCTTCCCCGCAGCGCCAAAGGTTTCTGATTACCTTGCCGTCAGGGCCTCCGATGAATAGACGTATGGGAGAACCTGACACTGGCTCTCCCGACGGCGAAGTGGGTTGGGCACCCACGTGACTGTCTTATCCACTGTTAGCAACACAAAACATCGGCCTGGCAGAGCAGACTAACAGCCGTGAATGCTATTGTCTGGACATGGTAAGTATACTAGCCAAACAGGGAGTATAAAACAAACTCCCCATCTTTAGTTCTCACAGTTGTTTTGTCATACTAAGGCCACTTGCAAGTGCGGCATTTTTAACCCCCCAATATGCCAGTGAAAGGTTGTACTCAGCTTCCCCTTATGTGAACAAGTTACAAAGCCTTATTCCGTCAATGTAGAATCAACAACACTGCACTCTAGAACCACACACACGAAACCCACACACACACACACAACACACACACACACACACACACACACACACGATGCACACACAGGACATAAATAGGACAACCTGAAGTCAGCTAAGAATGTTAATAAAAGAGTAATTTTCATCTCTATAAACTGTACAGTACAAGACAAAAAAAACCCTTCACATCAATTAATCCAGCAGACACACTGCATAATGATATCCACAAACTATTTCACTACCTTATTTAAACGAAAAAAAGAAATTTCATAGGAAAAGTGAAGGGACTTTGAGACCCATAAAGTAACAGGAAAAAAACAGAAACCATTCAAAAACCACTGCTGTAAAGTGCAACAACTGTCTGCGTTTCTCTTACTGAACCATTTTCAAACTACATCAGCCCTGTTTACCCCTATAACTGTCTGCGATTCTCTACTGAACGCAGTTCTACATCAGAACCTGTTTACCCTAAAACTGTCTGCGTTTTCTCTACTGAATGCAGTTCTACAACCGACCTGTTTTACCCTAAAACTGTCAGCGTTCGCTACTGAAAGCAGTTCTAACATCAGACCTGTTACCCCTAAAACTGGTCAGCGTTTCTCTGACTGAATGCAGTTCTACATCAGCACCTGTTTACCCTTAACCTGACTGCGTTTCTCTACAGAAAAGGCAGTTCGTCTACATCAGACCTGATTACCCTAAAACGTCAGCGTATTCGCTACTGAATGCAGTTCTACATCAGACCTGTTTTACCCTAAAACTGTCCCTGCTTACCTCACTGAACGCCAGTTCTACAACCACACCTGTTTACCCTAAAACTGGTATTGTGTACCTTTCAACAAATGTATGCGTCTTTCTGTAACAGCGTGTTCAAAATTCCGAATACCAAACCAAAGAAAAAAGAGGAAGAGGGGGGTGGGGTGGTGTGGGCATTTGTTTTGTTTTCATCTGCCAGCACACGACACAGGCTTCTCCTGGCAGTAACCAACTTGATCTTTTGCATTACTACGGGTTAATACAGGTTCATTCTAACACAAAAATTACTTCAAAACCTGAATCCATCAGAATACCTGTTCACTAATTCAATTTTCTCAACCATTTTTTTTTCTATTCCTGTTGAGGCCTGCTGTCAAAGAAACTGACAACAGTCTAATGTGATATCGACGGCACAGAAGTAGCATAATTGTCACTCTTTGGTCAAAGACCCCACCCCCCACTCCCATCCATCCACTCCCCGGTTATAATCTGCATGTGCAGTTACCACTCAAAAATGTCATCACTTGAATTTTTTTTTCATCTTTCTTTTCTTCAATCATTGTATACGTTATATTTTCGCCAAACGTGTGAAAATATGGCAAAATCGAACAGGTCTGCTATATAAAACCAAATCCATTGGATAACCAAGACTCACACAACAAACACCTGAAACAACAACTAGACATAACAAAGACCCAAAACAATGTTCGACTAAACACAACAAAGACCAAAAACAAGGTGTTAACTGAAAGTAACTATAACAAAGAGCCAGGTTGTCCACTGGTTAACTGACACTATATATAACAAAGACCTGAAACAAGAACGACTTCAACAGTATGGCCAGTTACCCCAGCAGTCATACCCTATAAGACCTCCTTCAACATCTTATTTCATCCGCCATGATTTCATTTTAATCATTTCACTTTCAACTTCCCAACAAATCAAGAAAACGGGAAGGAAATATTCTTGTCTTTTTAAGAAAACATGCGAACCAGCATGCATGTGACGTAACAATGGGCACTGTGAGCCAAAAGGTTAAACCCCCAGTCCACACGCTCTGGAACTCCATTACAGACGGTGAACAATACAAATCATGCATATGTGTGTGAAAAGTGGTCTGAAGAATTCAGTGCAGACAACAACAAAAAAAGAAACAGATACAGTATTACATGCAAAATGTAGCCAAACAGATGTCACAGAGAGGGGGTTTACCATCAACCACAGCACTGCCGGAGTTGCTGACAAACACACTATCGTATTTGTCATGACTAGCACTGCCCGGCAGTGAAAAGTCCTCTGTGGGCTGAAAGAACAGCAACAAAGAACAACACATGGAGCGATAAAGCTTCCGACCCTCGACCTCCTGTTTCGAGGCATCAACATGTCGCACAATAAGCACACATTCAGCAAAAAAAAATTTTAAGGAAAAAAAAACACACAAACAAAATTTCACAGTAGAAGCATCAAAGCTATGAGAAAACGTGTTTCAAGACAAATGATGAAATGACAACATCTTGAATTTTATCAGTTGTCTTGGAAAATGGTTCTGCAAACCATAAATGTGTAGTGAGTACCATCAGTCTTTTTACTTCAGAGACAGATATAAATATTCTGTAATATAAGTTAGCATTGTTGATATTAAAAGAATATGATTATACTTTCAATGATTCAATTTTGTACACACACAAGCACATCACATACATATACAAAAATGCACACCTACACAAGGTCATATTTACAATCTCACACATCACCTTGTGCACACACGCACAAACACACACACACACACACACACACACACACACACACACACACACATACAGTCACAGTCACTGGACAATACTTCAAACAATCATACCTCTGAATTCATTTGGTCACACACACACACACACCTCTCTCTCTCTCTCTCTCTCTTTCAAATACCTCAAGCATATATGCAAGTCTTCCAAGCTGATTTAAGATAATCATCCCGTACGTTTACCAACAAACATTAACAGACGCTCAACTGACTTACAGGAGCAGTTACCAGTGTGTACAGAATTTCAATCAACTCACTGACCTCCATGACTGGTGTGGGGGGAACAGCATCAGTTACAAGAACAGCACTTTCATCTGACTGGCTCATAACAGTTGAAGGCACTGTGGACGTGGTCGTAGTTGATGTGGAAGAAAGTTCAGAGACAGGCAAAGGCGCTGGTGCCGGAACACCATCCATCACATCTCTGAAACAAGATCATATTCTGTGACTATTCCACCAACAAGTGCTATACAATGCTGTGTGTTTTAACTAATTTAAATGTACACACGTTTTCTATCTGTGGCATCATCCTGTGCCGCACTGTCTCTCTGATGTTCTGCACGATGCACTAAATCACAGATACATTTTGAATCTTTTTTGTTCCAATTCAAAGGGAATGAAAATACCGTTGTATTTGTGTGCATATCTCAATAAAGTGATGATAAAAATGACTGGCTAGCATGTTTGATAAGCGTGTTAGACGCAAAGAATGGATTAGAAATGAAGGTGAATTAAGTAAAAAAAAACTTACTAAATTAATGACTAATTTTGTGTACTAGTGCTTTGACTACATGTTAAAGAAGTCTTATCACCCCACCCTGATTTGGCTGGACAGATTGTATGTACCAAGCTTGCAGCTGTTCCAACTTGTTGCCATGGGTTATGGAGAGATTGAACTGATAAAGATCAAAGTTTAGGAGTGGACAGAATCATAAAGTCTTAAAAGACTACCTTTTTTATATGCAGAAGTTCAAGTTTTATGTAAATCTTTACAGGAGTTGACTCCACAAAAAGCAGTGGAGTGGAGACAATGTCAGTCATCTTTCTACTAAACTGCGCCCAAACTGGACAGTAGGAATCGGCATAGTTGGGCAGGTGACAGAAACAGAGGTTTACATTTACATGAGTTCGGACTCCCTTGTTCACAGCTTGATGACTGCTTACAACTGAAACTGCAAACTTGCAATGTTCTTGGCCATCATAACCATCAAGTTACTTCAATAACTGAACTGGCCATCATAATCATCAAGTTACTTCAATAACTAAACTGGCCATCATAATCATCAAGTTACTTCAACAGTGAAACTGGCCATCATTATCAAGTTGCTTCAATAAGTGAATAAGCCAGTGAAGCAGATGCAAAATAATATGGGTGCTGAAGTACCAGTTCAATCGAGGTTTTGATCTTTAACATCTAATTACATGTTAACTAGTCAGAGAAGCTGACATATTACCACACGGTATGCTGATCTGCAGAATCAAATGGCAAGACAGTGTGTCCAACCTACAGGTCCTGAAAAAGTGTGGCCCTCCCAGCATTGAGTGAATACTCATCAAAAGCCAGCTCTGATGGACAGGACACGTTGTTCATATGCAGGACAGCAGAATTCTGAAGATGCTGCTCTCTGGACAACTGAAGGGAGGACAACATGACCAAGGACGGCCTCTCAAGAGATTCAAAAACACCTTGAAGGCCAACCTCAGAAGCTGCAACATCAACACTGCTTCCTCGGAAGTGTTGCCCTTGGCAGTGGAAGCAATAGTGTACCGAGGGCACAAAAACATTTGAACGCAACAGAGCAGTCGCCACGCAGGAAAGAAGAATCGGAGAAGATGGGACCATCCTTGCAGGACTCCATTCCATGCAGCGTCTGTGGAAGACTTTGTGCCTCAAGAATTGGTCTTCATTCCCACATGAGGACCACATCCGCAGATGACCTGCCTGCCTAATCATCCGTCAGACATGACAGGAGAATCCATCATCATCATGCCGATGACAAACACAACAGCATCGTCAACTTCAAATTTCAGATTGTAAACGAACATTGCGAAAACAACACATTTACAATCAAGTTTTTAAACATTTCTTCCCCCACAGAATGCAGAGCCACAATGACCTTTGTTTACATCAGATTTGCTATCAGACTCACTTGGATGGGGATCTTTCAGGACTGGGTTCACTTGAACTTGATGGCACTGGAAACACAGAGGAAGAAAACATTCCAAATCAAAAGTCAGTTGACACTGTATGAACACAAACACACAAACGTACACACACAAACATGGGCACACACACACAAAAACAAACTCTTATACATATGAGTAAATGTACACTCTTAAGTGAATGTACGTATGTATGTGCACACACTTCAACACCCACAAACACTCAAGCATACACCCTTAAATACTCGCACATATGTGCACGCACGCACGCACACACACACACACACACACACACACACACCTATAAATAAAAACATACCTGTCATATCATCTGCATCTGTTTCCAAGGCTTCTACAGGTGTCTGATCTGGAACCAGCTGATAATCATCCCCTGGTCCAAACACCGCCTGTCACACACCAGTAACAATGAATTATGCACACAGAAAACATTCAACAACAGAAAACAACATTCAGTTGATTCTGTAACAGACATACACCGATGAAAATCAATTTATCTTGTACCTGCCATTCACAACAAAGGATTTACAAATAATTCTTGGCCGTTAAATAAATGTCATTCGACAATTTACCTTGTACGCATTATGCCCTTCGTTATGATAACAGATTCAACAATACTGTATCGAATCATTCTATTACTCCTCTTTCCATCATTGTTTGGGCATGCATATGAGCAAATGTGTGTGTGTGTGTGTGTGTGTGTGTGTGTGTGTGTGTGTGTGTGTCTCCAACCCCACAGTGATGCAAGGTTCCCCAGCCATAAATGTTCAAATTCATTATTAAACATAACCAAAGCATGCACACCTTCCTTGAATTAAACTTTCAATAAATGAGCGAACGTAACTGAAATATACAAATTAGACCACACAAAATATAATTGTGGAATATATAACTACTCACATAAAGAATTCAAATTCCAAAAAAAAAAAGAAAAAATCAAAATCTCCATCCCATCTCCATTTATCTTAAGTCATATTTTCAGAACTACACAAACTACAGAACAAGTTGTCATTTCCAACCTCTGCATTGGTGATTAGGAGTTCCACAGCCCGAGTCTGATGTGGGGTGTCCACCAGTGACGCCAGGGAGGCGGTCCCTTCCCTGACAAACCAGTGGTTCACATCTTATAACCTCTCTCATAACATTGCAGCAACTAGTGTTTGCCAAACCAACAGTAATGATTCTATGAGTGCCAACACTGATGTCACAAATGGTCTCTGCCAAACCATAAGTAATCACCTTATGAGTGCCGTCATGGTAACAGGTTTTTACCTCGCCTTCAAACACTATACTGTCAACCTGTGAGTGCAGACACTGTAATGCCTCAACTGATCTCTGTCGAGCCAAAAGACATCATCCTGTGAAAGCAGACACCGTAATGTCACAACTGATTTCAGCCAAGCCAACGGTTACCGTCCTATGAGTACAGGTACGGTAGTATCATATCCGTTTCTTTGTCAAACTGCTAGTAAACATCCCGTGAGTGCAGACACTAGAGAGCCACAGCTGGTCTCTACCAAGCCAAAACAAATCATCCAACGACAGCAGATGCTGTAGTGTCACACCTCGTCCTTGCTGAGCCAACAACAATGATCCATTGAGTGCAGACACTGCAATGCAGCAACTGGTCTCTGCCAAGCCAACAAATATCATCATAATGTGCAGACACTGTGGTGCCAGAACTGGTCTCTGCCAAGCCAACAAATATCATCATAATGTGCAGACACTGTGGTGCCAGAACTGGTCCCTGCCAAGCCAACAAATATCATCATAATGTGCAGACACTGTGGTGCCAGAACTGGTCCCTGCCAAGCCAACAAATATCATCATAATGTGCACGACACTGTGGTGCCAGAACTGGTCTCTGCCAACCAAAGCAGCTGTCATCATTCCAGGAGGCAGACACTGTGGTGGCTAACTAGCAACAGCAGAGGCAATAGTCATCTTCCTAGCGCAAGCACCACAAATCCTCCTGAACGCTGACACTGTTAGGCCACAACTTTTATCTGCCAAAGCACCACAAATCCTCCTGAACGCTGACACTGTTAGGCCACAACTTTTATCTGCCAAAGCAACAATAATCATCCTGAACGCTGACACTGTTAGGCCACAACTTTTACTTGCCAAAGCAACAATAATCATCCTATAAATGTGAACACTGTTAGGCCACAACTTTAATCTGCCAAAGCAGCAGCAATCATCCTATGAATGTGGACATTGTTAGGCCACAACTTTTATCTGCCAAAGCAGCAGCAATCATCCTATGAATGTGGATACTGTTAGGCCAGAACTGGTCTCGCAAAAGCAACAGTAATATCAAGTGCAGCCACTGTTCATCAAACATGAAAACGAAGTGGGAAAACAATATGGCTGGCCTTCAAACTATACAACTATACCATTCCTGATTTTTTCCAGCTATGTGATATTCTGCACTCATGTGACTGGAAAATGATTCAAAGATCTAATTCCTTAAATTAAACAGATCAAGTTAAATCAGCGATGTAACTCTCCAAATGTGCATCCACATAATTGTCGATCACATGTCTGTTCGGTCTGTTTTAATACCAAGATGTGCGTAAGTGTCATCTATATACAGTCAGAATTAAACGGCCTTCTAAGAAACAATTAAAAAGATGCTTCACCTGTCAGGAGTAAAACCATAATGTTTAAAATCAGATTCCAGTGTCATCACTACAGAGCTTAATCTAGGATTTTTCAAAAAGGGTGGCAGTCCCCCCCTCATACAAAAAAAAAAGGGGGGCACTCCCCCCCGGGGCTACTTCTTCAGCCGATCGTCTTGAAACCGGTGTTCCCTTGCACTGGCACTCTTTTCGGGCTGCTTCTCCGAGCTTTAGGATGTAGTTGCGGTTTCTTCATGATCTTCTCTACCCTCGCATGGCACAGAATCTTTTTTTTTTCACTTTTCTTCCACGAAAGTCGAAGTCAAATAGGGTGGGTGCACGCTTCATTTTGGAAAATATACCAATATGGCGTCCTAAACTCTCGCAACTTCTTGTCGGTGATCGAGAAGGAGGAGTTGAACGCCGCCGATTGGTTGATTTACACTAACAGCCAATGAAATATCAAGAAATCGTTCGCTCCTGCTCAGTTCTAGTTTCAGTTTTTCAAGCAGACGACAAACGAGCGCCCGCAACAATCAGTGAACAGGGCGGGCAGTCCTGCAACTGTGCGGGAGTCTGCCCGCGTTAAGACTCGATAATTGCGGGAAGGAAAAGATTTTCGGGGGATTGTACAAATCCCGCGCTCTAGAGTAAGCTCTGTCACTAGTCTATATGATTAAAACCTAACTGAAAGACTCCTCATTTGTTCTCAGTTTGATTCCTAGGTTCAAAGAAGTTATCTGTTAATAAATTCACTCTACACAATAGTTTACATCATTGGGTATGTCCAATCTGTCTGTCACTGCTAAAATCAACAAGTGTACTTTTACAACCCTGCACACAACTTGCCAGAAAAAAATCCTATGGTTTAAATTTAATAGCTCATACTTTTTCAAACCTCAGTGTACTATAAAATTCCAATCATGAATATGACACACACACACACACACACACACACACACACACACACACACACACACACACACACACACACACTCACTCACTCACTCACTCACTCACTCACTCTCACTCTCACTCTCTCTCTCTCTCTCTCACGCGCGCGCGCACACACACACACACACACTTACAATGGCCTCAAAAGTGTTGGTCCAAAGACAATTCCCAGATTACTGCAACTCATGTGGTTCAGCTCACTATGTCCCGCTACCCTGCACACACACACACACACACAAATCCAGCCATGTTGAACTCCCATCACAGTTAGCACACACAAAACACTTTCAACTCCCATCGCATTTAGCTACATAAACAACCTAAAACCCTAGAAACAGGAGAGGGAACCCACAGAGTCCTGGCCTGACTAATCGAGATGGGTGACCAGCCTCTTCTATAGAAGTTCAAGTTCTTAGGAGGGAAAGACTAGTTCACGAGAGATGTCACCCAGATCAACCGCCTTGGCTTAAGGCTGTGTCAGGCCAACTGACATGGGCTAGAACACCAAGACTACATCAAAATGTTATGCTCTGCATAGTTATGCGGGGATTGTCTTCAGTTGTGACAATCTCCTAGCATAACATTATCAGTCTTCAAAATCCCCCGAAGTTGGAGTGTGGCTACCCACATGGCAGGGTAATCAAAAACGGTCACACATGTAATGTTCTTATCCCCAGCTGATGCATTTGTACCATAGTGTTCAAGTGCTTTGGCTGTTCAGATGATCCCTGGAGTCTTTCAGCCAGGGTAGGACAACAACAACAACAACAACAACAACCCAGACCAAGACTGCACTCCTCATGATCCTGATGCTGTCGAAGTATGGATCAAAATGGGCGTGGTCCTGGAGGACAGGCAGAGGTAGTGGACAGGGTGGAACATGTTTCATAGCTTTCTGCCAAAAACCACCTCTGGACTAAATGAGAATAAGACTTGAGGAGGCGGGTGGGGAAAGGGTGAAGGTTGGCATGTACACTATCTCTGCAGAAAGGACGGCGAAGTAATTCCAGCCTCTGGAAGTTGGGCACTATAGTTCCTTTCCATGGGCCACTTTAGGATATTGGCTATTCCTGGGGGCCGGAATCCTTGTAGTGCAGCAGTACGATCCAGTTTGTCAACCCTATCAGCTACCAAGATGTGGAGTGGAGGTGAGAGAGGTAAGCGTGGTTTCACTGCATCCCAGCCTTTCCAGTGATTTCATTTCTCTTATCTGGCATCGCCAGCTAGCTCCCACATAGAGTGTCCTTCCTTTCCTTTCCCTCTGAAAGCCTACACCAGATCGTTAAACATTCTACAGATTTGTGCTACAAACTTCCAAGATGTGCACTGATATGATAAAATTCTTCAGAGTGCACATGCTACAATGTTGCACAAGAAGTTTGATGTCTCTGCTCCTCATTTTTCTGTGGTTTTTGTGGAAAGATGACGGATAATTGAGTACGATGCTTCAGCAGACTACAATGACTTTCAACAAGCCTTGCAGGCTATTTCTGCTGACTGAAAACATAACATACTTGTGCTGCTGTACTTTACACATGAATTACATCAAAATGTACAAAGATTAGAAAAAGTTCTTTTGTATACACAATCTAGCGCTCACATGGGTGCTGCGCAAAAGGTTTGATGTTTTAACTCCTCATTCTTTTGCAGTCTCTGTTGAAAGACAATGCAAGGCTTACTGAAGTTAGTGCAACGTAGACAGACCTGCGTGTGTGGTGGCAGTGAATGATGTTCTAGGACACGTTCACAACATTTTTCAAGTGGCCCACTCATGTTCTGTGTCAAATGCTGGCACACGCACCCACCCACCCACTCACACATACACATAAACACGTATGCATGCACACACATACCTGTGCCAAAACACATGAGAATAATTTTCATCATTAAAAAGAAAATATCCAGCCTGGCCTTGCCAGTCCCTCCCCCCTTCCCCCTCCATACCCATCCCCCCAAAAAAGAGAAAAAAAAAAAAAATATTTTTTTTTAAACATCTAGGAGTAAAGCTATGTTAACATTTTTTTTTTTTAAAGCCTGACCTCGTTATGCCAATCAACATATCTTGTAAATAAGTTGATATCATTTGTCTCATTTTGCGACTGATCAACACAGCATACTCGACAAAAAAAAGTCTTGGATCAAACCAAGACACAACAAACCTACCAGCTCTTACATAGCCTGGAACATAACACAAGCCTCTTTGAAGCTAAGGGTTTGAAAAACTACTTCTCCCAAACTTGAATATAATTGTGATTGGTCAATATGTTTCGGAATATAATTGTGATTGGTCAATATTTTTCGGAATTGTGATTGGTCAATACTTTTCAATTCTATCTTTCTCGTCAACTACATCCAATATTGGATAAGAGCTTGTTATACAATGAGGTAAATGTGGGTAAAGAAAAAAAAAGTGGGCGTGGGGAGAGGAGGTACCAACCTGTGAAGGTGATGCATGAGCACAGCACAGGTTCGGAAGTTGGACGTAGGCAGTTTCCGCACGATGCCCGAGAGTCGCTCTATCATTTTGTCGCCAATCAGGCAACCAGACATGTTTTCCTGAAAGAACCATACCATACAGTTTTTGTGTGCATATACATGCTGTTGTGCATACATCTGTTTTGTATGTATACTTATTTTCTTGGTTTGCTAGCTCATCTGTGTGTGGAAATACATGCTACTGTGCGTAGATCTGTTCTAAAATGTACACTTATTTGTCTGTTTGCTACCTCGTTTAAGAGAGAGAGAGGGAGAGATAGAGAGAGAGAGAGAGAGAGATAGAGAGAGAGAGAGAGAGAGAGAGAGAGAGAGTGTGTGTGTGTGTGTGTGTGTGTGTGTGTGTGTGTGTGTGTGTGTGTGTGTGTGTGTGTGTGTGTCTCTGTGTGTCTGTGTGTCTGTGTCTGTGTGTGTGTGTGTGTGTGCATGTGCAGGAGAAAGTGGGAATAGCTTGAGATGGAGGGTTTAATAAACACACACACAGACTCCAAATTTTACTCACTTTTTTTTAAAAGGGAACATAAATATCAGGAAATCTACCAGACTGAAAAAATAATAACCACTATCACAGACTGATTATAAT
Organism: Conus ventricosus; assembly: GCA_018398815.1. Lineage (NCBI taxonomy): Eukaryota > Metazoa > Mollusca > Gastropoda > Neogastropoda > Conidae > Conus > Conus ventricosus. The sequence goes on along the minus strand of JAFLJL010015026.1, from coordinate 58,929 downwards.
CAGCAAAATAAAAGTTCAAACAAATATCCAGCAAATCCATGCCACATTATACCAAGTAAGTCTGAGAACAACACTATCACATAACAGGTAAGAGTTACATGCAGACGCTATACCTTGGCTAAATGGATGAAGTCGGAGTATAGCCTGAAGGTCAGCAGTGGTTCTGGTAGCTGCAACACGACACAGAAACACACTTGCATCAGTCTGATCAGAGAGTGCAGAAAAGCAAATATTAGCAAGATCACGACAAGATGAGTGAAACTGACTGCAGTACAGCTGAAAAGAAGCCAAAACTGTGAAAACAGACCTGTTAACCCCAAATTCGTGTACCTGTAATATCTCGGACAAAAACCTGTAATTTGAAAAAAAAAAAAAAAACCTGTCATCTTCATAATCATAATACTTTTGCAACTTTTGAAGATTGGAAGAGCCGGCCGTTGGCACGTAAGACTGCTTCGTCGCCATCTTTGACAAGGTAAAAGACGCAAGGCATGCTGGGAAATGGTTTTTTTTTTTTTTTACTGCTTTTGACCAAAAAGGCCCTGTAATTGGGGGGAAGGGGGTAATCCCGTAATTTCGATTTTTTTTCCGTAAACATTATGGCAAAATCGTAAGGGTAAACAGGTCTGATTAAAAACATGCAAGCATAAAAAGCAATATTTTTTAACCTTTACCAGCCAAGTCGTCCAAAAGTTGACGACAGGATTTCTCTCCCTTGAGGCGAGTCATCCAATCCGGATGACGGACAGACAGCAGTTCATTCTGCCGTGTCGTCCACAATCAGACGACGGGAACATAAAAAATTCCTACACTTTCCATGAAACGGTCCAAGGAAATAAGCTCTGTAACTAGTCTTGGGGATGTTGGAACGAGTTGTCGACCATACTTTCAGTGGCCTATTGTGAACTTGGCTGACCCCAGGAGCTTTGAAACAAAGAAACTGGCGGCACCGCCACACGGCGCGGCACGTATTTCCTGTGCCAGAAAAAATGTCGGTCAGGCAAAGGGGTGGTAGCAATTTCTCGCTCAATGAAGCCCTTGAAATCGTATTACAAAGTGGATCTGGTGATGAGGGGAGTTGAGTGTTTGTTCTTTCCTGTGACACCTAACACAAGACCGTCAGTTGTTGTAGAGCTACCGTACAAATAAATTAAAAAGTGGCCAAATCTGTGCGTCGGCAGGGAATGAGCGCTGTGCGCGAGCGTGCGGCAGCAGGGAATCGTGTCGTCGTGCTGCTCTCGGCTGGATAGTATTAAAACATGCGAGTCTATTTTTGACAAACATGCCTTTTCTTCATAATTATGTCAATGCAACTGATCACAGGACTGGTGAATATGTGTGTGTGTTTTTCCCCCTACACTGAATATGTTACAGTTGTATCAGCAGATGTTACAATATGTAGCTTTGTTCTCACTGGCTTCAGTAAAGAGTCTATTCCAACTGGCTGATATCATTACGTTTACAATGACTGCGGCTTCTTTAGCAGAAGACATATCTTCCATACTAATAAGACCGAGTCATGCAACCAAGAATGGCATGGCAAGACTCTCCAGTCAAGTTGAAATAAACATGAGCAGATTTCCATTTCACAGGCAAACAAATGATGTTTTGACAGCAGACATACGAGTTCCTCCACGAATGCAACCCCAATGCAGTACAGACCATAGTGGATGCACTGTGGAACCTGCATGTCTGTCCTACCTGGATCCCTTGTTCAGTTTTAGACTGCATGACATAGCTGTACTCTATGCTTAAATAATACCCTGGCGACAACCAGGCCTGAGAGATACAAACACCTGCAGTGTCAGTCAGGAAATTTGAGCAACACTCTCGTACATGTCCATCAAGTGGATGAAACTTGGCTGTGTGGTTCCAATTTTCCTAAATGAGCCCATACAAACTCAACTTTAGGCAGGATTTGGTCATGAATAAGACAGACAATGCTGCTATAGCCCAACCAACCACAAAGGGCTACATCAGGGCTGGGTCATGGACCACATCCACAAATATGAATAACTCTGGAATCAAACCCACAACCTCCCAGCCAGGAGTGTAATCTTCCTTTTTTTTTTGTCAACAGCTCTAAATAAACTGGCACAGCCCATTCACACCAGCTTGACACACAAGAAATAGTGCCAAAAAGCAAGGAGTGATTCACTTACCTGCCGCAGGTAAAGCTTCAAGACGTTGGAGATAATGTTGGGATGAACCTCCTCCAGGTCCACCAGTTCTGGGTTCAGGTCAAAACGTTGGCAGAGATTCTCCACTTTGCTCTTCACCCCCGACACTCTGTAAATGCCCTGCAACAAATGCAACCACCTCACAATCACAGTTCTGGAGTTCATAATCAGTGTGTGTGTGTGTGGTGTGTGTGTGTGGTAAACACCCTGTCACAAATGCAACTAAGAGAGAGACAGACAGACAGACAGACAAAGAGAGAGAGGAGAGAGAAAGAAAGAGAATAAAAGTGTATGTGCATGCATTTATGTGTGTGTGTGTGGCAAACTGCCTGCAAAAAGATGCTCACCTTACAACTATACTACAGGTGTTCATAGGCATGCATTTTAAGCAACTAGCTTACATATGTAGTTCTGGAGTTCATAATCAAGCTTTCTTTTGTGTATGGTAAATTCCCTAAACGAAATGCTACTACCTTATAAATGTAGTTCTGAAATTCAAAATCACAAATCTCTTATGTGTGGTCATAAATGCAAGAAATGCTGCTTTCTCACCAGTACAATTCTGAAGTCCATAATCACACTTTTTTGTGTCTGTATGGTTGGTTATTCCTTGCAAATAATGCAGCCACTGTACAGTTACAGTTAAAAATCATGCTTGGTGTGGCTGTACAGTATATTTCTAATCAGAAATGCAGTTAAAAGTATAGTTCTGGAACTCATACATCTTTTTTTTTCTGTACAAGTGAATGTGGCTGTTTGTTGTAACTGTCACACTCCTGTTTGGGATTTGTGGAATTTGGCATTAGAGTTATTGCTCCTGCTATCAACCTAAGTTATTGGGTGAAAAAAAAAACTGACTAAAACCCATTCCAGCTTCAGTCTTCTTTCCTCTCATTCAAGAAAAAAATGTCTGTGTGCTTTGTTTCAATCACTTTATCAATGAAAACAGCCAAAGACAGCCCCTGAAAACAACTTCTTTATTTCTAACTTTCCTGTCTTTTTATGTCACACACTGCATTTGATAGATGCATTTCTTCTTACAGAATAAAGTTTATTTGATCCTCGTTTTGCTACTATTCAGAACTGATCATTAAGCTCCCATCCAGGTGTGGCCGAATTATCAATGACATGCAAGGTGTTCCCTACTTTCACCAATTCTTCCTTCTTATCCACACTGTTCCTCCCATCCCAATGACAAGTGATATATTCTGCAATACATGCCCAGACATGGTTTCTTTGCTTGCTTGCACCTGTATTCTTTTATTTAAAAGGTGAACATTTAACAGCAACGACCCGCTACAATTCAAAGATAAGAAACATCTGTGCCAAGTAGAAAATTAAGCTAAAAAAAACACACACACACAAATGAATGACATATCTTACATAAAAAGAACATCTCACCTATGTCACATGTAATCCTATCCACAACACACTCAAAAAACTGATCAATGTTTTGCAAATAGCAAACTGTGATCACCAATTCAGTTATTTACTTGCAACATAGCAGCTTACACGCACACACACACACAAATACTCCCAAGTTCTTTTCCGTCTCATTTCCAGAACAAGCTCTCCAAGACCACACAATCATTAGTCACAAACAGCGCAATCTGGTTTCCAAAACTGAAGTGGGTCCAGTTATTGCTGTTCACTTGCCTCTATCCCTCTGTGAGAAAGCAACTACATACAGAGGTGTACAAAACTGTCAACACCACAGCCAGGAGATCTGAATTTCTCATAGTCTGTCAATAACTCAGCATCATGTGATGTCCTGTATCTATCATTTTAGAGTGTGGCTTACATATTAGTCGGGTTGCTAGAAATCAAAGTTAACAAAACTGCCATACTTTTGTTCAGTTTTTTTAATCTGCAGACCCAACAATAGATTTTCTACCATGTTTGTAACACTCAAATTTGTGACAAACTCCAAAATTTGTTTTCATACTCAAGCCTGCAGTACAAGAACGCAAGACTACAGCGTGAGTGGCAGTTTGGTCAAGAACACTGTTGAGTTCCTCAATTCAACCTGCTTTTGAGATATGCTGAACTTTTTTTTTTTAACATTATAAACATGTGTGGTGAGTGTGTGTGAGTGAAAGAGAGAGAGAGTGTGTGCATGTGCGTGTGCGTGTGTGTGTGTCACGACCAGTTTTTATAGTGTTGGTTCTTTCCTTATTCTGTTAATATTTTTTTTTCTTTCGTAGCGCTTGTTCTGTTCCACCTCTTCTATTCTGTCTAAGTATATTTCCTCTCTGCTTTCCCCCCCCCCCCCCCCCCCCCCCCCCTTCCACTTGCATTTTACCTGTCGCTTGCCTTAAATGGACTAGCGTACAGAGCATCCATTATAATGCCACTGACCAATCAGCTTTGCCTTCACGTAGGCTGGCTGGCCGCGCGTTGCGCCTAGTGCAACAGGCATGTGTGTGCAGATCCGCTCAAGAGAGAGGGTGTGTGTGTTTCATTTAACATCCACCTGAGGAGGATTGTGAACTTCGTTTAGTTCCGTCTGCAGTTTTTCACCTGCTGTACCTCGATTGTCTCAATGGCATCTCTGGCTAGAAGGTTCGTGATTGCGTACATTGCCTGTGGTAAGGTTTGAGCGAATGTGCGTGTGTTTGAACGAGTATTCTTATTTTATTTCGTTTCGTTTTTGTTCAGGTTCGTTATGATTTCCTGGAGTTTTTTTTTGGTCACAGGAGGATAGAGGGGAGGCACAGGGGGGTTAGTTCATGTTGGGAGTTTTTTATATTATTTTCATGTGTAAGGTATGAGTGAGTGTGAATCATTTTGCTCTGAATTTCGTTTCTGTTAGTTCTGCTTTGAGTTGAGGGGCTATATTTTTCCTTGACGTGTTTTTTAAACGCCAAGTTTTATTATATTCTATGTATACCGCCAATATTCATTCCAATATGCCGCCGTTGTGACGTAGAGGTCACTGGGTGACCTTCTTGGGTCAGCCAATGAATAGCGAGTTTTGGGCCTGGCTCAAGGTCGTTATTTTTCATAAACGTTTTTGGTCATAAAATATAGTGGCCAAGAACGCCCTTCTGTTCCCTGCTTTAGCCTGGGACTTTATTTATTATTTGTTATTAACTTATGATCTTGGTGGAAGCCATCTTTGTTTTCTTTCCAATATGGCGTCTTGTTTACTTCCCCTTTTATTTTTTTTGGGAAGTTTTTCCATGTTTTGGTTTTAGTTTGACTTTGACAGATTTTGATTAGAGAATTTGTTTGATATTTTCTATGGAAGTGGGACTTAGCCATAGTTGGCTCAGGTTCCTCATTTTTCCCCAAAAATTTCCATTGGTTGGAGGAAGCGTGACTTAGCCACATTTTTGCAAATAAATTATTATAATAATTTCCGTCAACGTTGGACTTAGTCGTTCATTGACTTTATTCCATTGTATTTTTAGCAAGAATTTCTGCGGTGTAGTCCATTGTCGGACTTTGCAAATTTCTTCAACTTAATTATTATAATAATTTCCATTCAAATTTAACTTAGCTGTCCAGGGCTAAGAATAGTATTGGTTTCTTAGTTTCTTGTTTACACTTGTAAACATTTAATTTAATCGTGCCTGTTAGGGTTCCTTCCCTTAAGCCACTGGACTTTGGTGTTCAGTGGTCGTGAACTTCATGTTCAGTTTGAGATTTATTCTCTCTATTCGGTCGGTTACCGCAGAATGACTGGAGGGGGACTGTGAGGATTGTAAAATAAATTTGAGCGCATAATAGATCATGTCTCCATAGATATTTGAACCTGAAATTTGTCCAGTAATTCAAATCGAAACAAGTGGTACACTTTTAAAATGTATGTACCCACACCTTAAGATATACTTGCACACACACACACACACACACACACACACACACACACAAACACACTGTAACTTCCCAAACAATGTTCCATGCCACATACGAATAAGACACCGATTTGGATTGACAAATAATTATGAGACAATGGATTTTACAGCCATAGCTACAAAGCCCATACTACCAACAACTTCCTCAAAGCATTCACTATTTTACCAGCAGCAACAGAGGCAGAGAATAAAGTTTCTTACCAAAGCCTCTCAGAAATATATTTGGATTGCAGGATGAGGATGCTGAGCACAACAAACCATATTATTTCCAGTCTTATCATTTTACCCCCTCTTCTCCTGTGACCTATGAAATGAATTCTCCAAGATATTATCTTCTTATGGACTGTCTGGAATCTACAGTTCCACACTGAACATCATTATCAGTGCTTGTTCATTTGTCTTGGCAACAGCACAGTGAGGTTATATACAAATTCTGTCCACTACAGTTTTAATCCATTAATACTTTCCAACTCATGATAATCGGGAAAACAAAGTACTCCTGACATGCAAAAAGCAACAGTTACAGCACATGCAAAATGCAACAGTTACAGCCAAGTAAAAATGACAACATAAAAAGCTTTAATCTATGACTCATGACTTTTTTCAGTGCATTCATGGTTTAGACTAACAATGTACAAAGCGACTCTAATTACAAGAACATGCAGGGAAAAAAGATAAAAGTAGTTTTTCTTTAAAATCTGGACTTCGTGCTGTACAAACTGAAGCTAACCATAGCAACACACATGAAGCTATAGCAAGCTCCAAACCCTTTGCGAGGAAAAAAAAAGCTTAAAAGAAAAAAAGAAAGAAAAAAAGAAATCTGCACCTTGATCATGACACCTCTCCTCTCGATCTCTGCCAGACATTTGGTGATGATGGGTGGCACCTGAGACTTGTAGTGCTCCACCTGCTCTTGGAAGTCCACTCCAAACATGGTGTTTCTCCGACCCTGATGGCCCTGAAACAGTGCATTACATTTGTTCAAATTTGTCAATGAAGCTTTGATGTGTGCCGACTTGTCCATATACATGGGTGAAACCTACAAAGCTTGATTTGACTGAAGTAAGGCCGGGGTCCAGGGGCCACCTAGGCCCTGGAGGGGTACAGGGGCAGTGCCCCGTTGGGGGGTCCAGGAGGGTGAAGACCCCCGGGCAAAACTGAATTTTTTTTTATTTTTTAATAACAATAATAATGTATAATACTTATATAGCGCATTTCTTGTTGTACAACTCAATGCGCTTACATCCACCATTTGCACTTATTCATACAATATTCATGCACACAGCAAAAAGAAAATACACAATGGCAGACGCACCTACATGCATAAACTGCCTCACCGAACTAGTTGTAGAGGAATTTAGGAGAGATCTAGTCATCTACAGAAGAGAATAGGCTTTTTTGAAGAGGTAAGTTTTGAGCCGAGATTTAAAAGAAGAAAGAGTAGGCTGATTACGAAGGTCTTCAGGAGGGAGTTCCAAATAGAAGGTGCTCTAAAACTGAAGGCTCTTTCGCCAACAGATTTCAGTGAACGCTTAGGGATTTTCAAAAGTTTTTGTGAAGAAGAGCGAAGGGTACGAGAACTTTGTTTGGTGCAGAGAGAAGAAGAGAGATAGTGAGGAAGAGATTCATTGAAGTGGCGGAAAGCAAGAAATGCCAGTTTAAGGCCAATTTCATTGGCTCTCCTGCACCAGAAAAAGCTTAACTGTAACATGATTTCTGCAGTAAAAAGCTTAACTGTAACAGGTTTTGGTGAGTTACTGTTAGACTTTATGTTCCATTAATTCATTTAATGGATAAAAATAATATTCATGGCTTATTATACAAGCTCAGGAAAGTTAGTCTAAAAGTGTAGAAATAAACCAGAATATAAAAACTCAAAAGGGAAATTTTTCTCACTCAATCTGAACTGATCAAACATTCCAAAAATCATCAGTGATCAGCATGGCTTCGAAGTTTTTTTTTCCGTTCGCTCCGTAACTGATCGTTTTGGAGCAAACGATACAGAAAACGATACAGAAACACGTGCAGGCCACATTCATTTTCTTGCACCACTTGTGATATTCATTGCCGTCATCATCAGTTTTC
>JAFLJL010015026.1:0-49804 GCA_018398815.1 Conus ventricosus | reverse complement strand
ATGGGGCATGCTGCATTGGAAGACAATGCATGTCAGCACATGGTTTGGGTGCAGCTGAAGAGACCCAATCTCTGGCAAAATGGAGCCAATATGCAACATGGATGAAGTCATCAGACTCTGTGCAAGTCTGTTTCCTATGGAACATGCACACTTCACTTTCCAGAATTTCTGAAGCAGAAAAACATCAGGCGACACTTTAGCAAAGTATTTGTTCCCACCCAAACCCAATGTAGCATTTCTAGCATGTGCTTCAGAGACAGGTCAAATCAGTGTATGTATGTCCTTCCTGTGACTGCCAACCAGCTTGGTAGGTCTGCAAGCAGGCATAGGCCCAGATTACCCAAGCAATAGTTGATCACCTATTTGGAACCATAAATATAAAGTTGTGATTCAAAAACAATGGCAGGCATATTTGGAACTGACACTTGCCTTGCCGAATGCAAATACCAAATGTTTATCTGGACCATACTGCGACAGAGAGTTAATGTGCTTCCATAGCTGAATGACATTTGTGGGAAAAGTCTTTGAAAACTGTCTGCTTGTCTTTAATGACACTCAGTACGCTTGCTCAGAAAATCTCTCTTTTTAAAAGTAATACACAAAATAATTTTGGGTACATTTCAAAGACACAAATCTGCGATTACCAGGCTAATCTTGCTGGCTTTTGACTTAACTTGTCTTATTATTCCTGGTCCATAAATAAAATCCTATTATTAACAAATCTTTATAATGTTACAGCAGTGTCTCAACCTTGTCATTGTCTGGTTCTAATCTGACAATATAACAACATATTTTGAGCATGCAAGAGAGCTTCCAAAAAATAAAAAAAATAAAAAAATATTATGTACACTGGAAGTTACAAGAAAATTATGGACAATACACAAATTTCATGCACTGGCAGTTCTCTATGCACAGCAGGAGCGATCACCAATCTGTCAGTTTAAAAAGGAAAAATACTCAAAACTTTCTAAGGCAACTCATGCTCTTGCAATGTCACTTGGCATCTACTGAATGGAGAAAATGTCAGCTTTCATGAGAACCCTGCCACATTCAAAGCAATCCATACCTCCTGAATTTATGGGATTCCAAAATAGTGATTATACACATGTCAATCACAAAAAGCTGGCCTGAATTTCATGGAGTGCAGCTTCCATGCTACATACCACGGCATTACCTGATTTACTGTATCATTTGAAATTCAAAGACATAAACGTTCAATTTGTTAACAACATGACAACGATTTCTTACAGGCTTACCTAACTGCTGCCAAATCATGATAATGATCATACAAAAGTATTACCAGGATATAACAAATATACATACAATCCCCACATCCACAATAAATGTATCAAATGGCAACAAAACTTAAAATCAAGCACAATATGATAAAATATGAACAACAAAAGAAATACAAGATGCATGCAGGAGAGATTTATTCAAGTGCCAAGAAGAATCAAAACAAGACGTTCATGCTATCCCATCATGCAGGAGAGATTTATTCAAGTGCCAAGAAGAATCAAAACAAGACATTCATGCTATCCCATCATGCTCATGCAGCCTGGACAATTTTTCTCTATACACAACGTTCTCTGATCATGTTTAACCTGACAAAGGCAAATGTATCATCTCACACATTATATATAAGATCAAGTCAACTATCATTTAAATGGATGTAAACAAAAGAAAAATATCTTGTTCCTTCACCAACACAATTCCCACCGCTCAGTTACTATAATCTACAGGGGATTGGGGAAAACAATCAGCTACATTTAAATGGGACAAACCACAAAAACCAGTTGCAAACATTCTAGACTGGCAAAAAAAAATACAAAGCGCAGAGACACCTGCTTCTAACTGGGCCAGCATTGGGAAACATACAAAACAAACCACTGGCACATAAGATAAGATAAGATAATGTTGCTTATAGCCCAGCCGACCGCAAAGGGCCACATCAGGGCTGTTACCACGTTAAAATCAACTCACCAGTCATTTAAAAAAAAAAAAAAAAAAAAAAAAAAAAAAAAAAATTTCACACATCTTGTTAAATGACATCGTCTACAAACGCACCAGAAACTATGTTAAAAATCTTTCTGCCGTAAAATCTTAAATCAGATAAAAAATGTTAATCTCTCTCAAAAACTCAAGGATCACGTCAGGCGGGACATCCTGAACAGGATCTTCATGGACTCCGCCGTAAAATGTTTGTGTCTCACATCGTGCAAGTCCCAACACTCTAAAAGTACATGTTTCATTGTGAGTGGCGCATGACATGGAATGCACCACGGAGCTTCTTCACTCTTTAAAAGGTAAGCATGGGTAAAATACGAATGGCCGGTGTGCAGCCGGCACAGAACCGTTTCCTCTTTACGACCTCCCGATGTGGATGGGAGGAAGTCCTTAAGGTTTGGACGGATCTGAAAGAGTTTGTTACTCGTCTGTGTGTTCCAATCCTCCTGCCAGAGGTCTCTCACATAATCGTTAATTTTGGGTTTCACGTCTGAGCAGGGGATATAAATGTTTGACAGTTTCTCTCTTGTGGCGTTCTTGGCTAAACGATCAACCATTTCGTTCCGCCGATGCCAACATGGCCAGGAACCCAAGCAAGAGTAATGTTGTAACCGTCCGCCTTCAACTTGCTAAAAAGTTCAAAAAAAGCAAAAGTTCTGGATGCTGAAGGTTGCGGCCAGCTATGGCCTCCAAAGCTGACAGCGAATCCGACAGAACCAGAAAGTCCCTCCTCGAAGAATGGGAGATTATCTTCAAAGCCAGTACTAGAGCAGTAAGTTCAGCAGAATAGACAGAAGCATCTGAATGTATAGTTCCAACAATATCTGAGAAGGAGCCCAGGGCAGTAGGCTGCACAGGCCACTCCATCCTCAGACTTGGAACCGTCAGTGAAAACTTTTTGATAGGATGGGAATTTGGAACAGAGCTCGGCATACAAAGCCTTGTACGCCAGAGAGCTGGTAGACTCCTTACGGAAAGCTGCGAGATCGAAACGAATCTCTGGTGTGAAAAGGTCCATGGAGGTTGATCCGGAAACTTGGAAAAATCAGAAACTACTCCAGGTCTATACCTGCATTCCGCACGTGAGGCTGCATACGAACCCCAAACGGCGGAATACATTTCGGGTTTGTTTCAAACTTACTTTGGAACGGAGGGTCAAAAACACAGTCATGGGCAGGATTCTGTGGTTCTGAGAACAGTCGGATATAATAATTCAAAGACAGTTTCAGCTGCGATTGGACAGTGAAGGTTCACTGCCTCTGCGTACAGGCTGTACACAGGGGTGGTGCGGAACGCTCCAAGACAGAGACGAAGCCCTTGATGGTGGATAGGGTCCAAGAGTTTGAGGTAAGATGATCTTGCGGAGCCGTACACAGCACAACCGTAGTCCAGTTTAGAACGGACCGGGGCTCTGTAGAGGTGCAACAAAGTTTTCTTATCAGCGCCCCAGTCGGTGTGTGCTACGACCCGCAGAATATTCAGTGCCTTTGGCAAGCAGTTTTGAGGTTTTAATATGGCTGAGAAAGTTAAGTTTTTGGTCAAAAATGACTCCCAGAAATTTGGCCTCTTTAACAGCTGGAATGGGAGATTTCCCTACTTGAAGTTCCGGATCTGGAAAAAACTGACGGAAGTTATGGAAGTGAATACATTGGGTTTTTGTAGCAGAAAAGGGGTGAAACCGTTTTCATCCGCCCATCGATGGATTTTATCTACGCAAAGCTGGAGCCTGCGCTGGACACTCGGTACAGGCTTCCAGTTGCGTAGACAGCAAAATCATCCACAAACAATGAGCAGTCTGAACCCTGCTGAACTGATTTCACAATGTTGTTGATTTTAATACTAAAGAGGGCAGGAGACAGTATGCTCCCCTGGGGAACACCCAACTCCTGCTCGTGGACATCAGAGAGAGTGGTGCCAACCCGGACCTGAAACTGTCGTTCTGCCAAAAAATTTTGAATAAAAAGAGGAAGATGACCTCGAAAACCCAGATCGTGGAGATCATGAAGTATCCCCGACTTCCAGGTGGTATCGTAGGCCTTCTCCAAGTCAAAGAAAATTGCCACTGCATGCTGTCTGTTTAAAAAAGCGTTCCTAAGTGTAGATTCCAGACGAATCAAATGGTCAACTGTACTACGATGTTTGCGGAAACCACACTGTTCTTTCGCCAAAAGGCCATCGGTTTCAGTTTCCACATGAGCCTAGCATTGACCATTTTCTCCATCAGTTTACAGACACAGCTGGTCAAAGCTATTGGACGGTAGTTAGATGGATTAGAAGATCTTTTCCAGGTTTGGGGATGGGAATAATGAGGGCTGTCCGCCAAGAGGGTGGAAAGCAACTGTAGTCCACACGTGGTTGTATACCTGTAACAGGATGTTCAGACCTTCTTGCGGAAGATGTTTCAATAGTTGATAATGTATGTCATCTATACCTGGAGAGGAATCGCTGCAAGAGAGTAAGGCAGATTTCAGCTCGTTTAATGTAAAAGGAAGATTGTAGTCTTCCATGTTGTCGGATGAAAAGTTGCAGGGAGATTTTTCTTTTAGGGCTTTGTGTTTGACAAAAGTGACTGATTTATTAGAAGAGGAGGAATTCTTTTCAATGGTTGAAGCAAGCAGATTAGCAACTGCTTTCTTCTCTGTTATTAAAGAATCTGAAACTTGAGAGGGGTTCACAGTGGGACAGGTGTTCTTCCCTTTGATTTTCTTAATGATGTTCCACACTTTTTTCTTAGAAGTTTTTGATGTCAGCCTGGAGCAGAAGCTTCTCCCAGGACCGACGTTTACTGATTTTAAAAGTGTGTCTAGATTTAGCACGGAGTTTTTGATGGGCTCGAGCGTTGGGACCCGAAGGTCGTTGGTATACCTGACGCTGAGCCCGTTTTCGAACTTTGGAAATTTGTTGGCAGTCTGAATCAAACCAGGGTGTTTTTGGCATTTGTAGTTTATCGGAAGACACTGGAATACAAGCTTTAGCACACTTGATCACAGTGTTAGTCAGTGATTCAGCTGGGTCCGGACTCTGAAGAAAGTCAGTGTCCTGGAATTCTTTAGAAATAGTGGTTGCGAATAGATCCCAGTTTGCTTTCTTGTAATTTAGATGTGAGAAACAGAGACGTGTTCAGTTATTACAGGTTGTAGAAGGACAGGGAAATGGTCACTTCCGTGCAGATCGTCATGGACAGACCACTCATAGTCCAGGACCAGCGAGGGGTCACAAACCGACAAATCTAAACACGAAAGTGAACCAGTGGAAGAGTGGAGGTAAGTTGCAGATCCGTCATTCAGACAACACAAATCCAAGTCTGATAGGACATCTTCAATCAGCAGACCTCTGGGTGACGTCCCGGCACTACCCCAAAGAGGGTTGTGACCGTTAAAGTCACCCAACAGCAAAAAAGGTCGAGGAAGTTCTCCTATCAGACTGACAAGGTCCTGACGACAAACCGGGACAGAAGGTGGAAGATAAGGGAACAGAGTGTCACAGTCTTGTGGGAGTGACTCTCGCAGCTACAGCCTGAAGGGAGGTAGACAAAGTGACAGGACTATACAACAAAGTTTTGTGTAGGAGAAGGGCAACACCGCCCGACAATCCCAACGTGGATGGTTGTGCGGGTTTTGAAAGTATATTAAAGCCAGAAAGAGTAAAGGTCTTCTGGCTTTGAATTTGGGTTTCCTGAAGAGCCACGACGGAAGGTTTTATAGATCGACACAGAAGCTGCAGCTCCTCAAAGTTGGAATTTAGTCCACGGATATTCCAATGGAATATTGTACTATCCATGGTGCAGAGGGCGAAAAGGAGAGAGATCAGGTCATCTCTCATCAGCATCTGCGGCCAATGGAGTGAACTTATTTTTTAGTTTCACTGGACTGTGTTGGTCTTTGGACCCGCTGGCAGACTTGCCCGCAGGTGACAAAGGCCTGGATTTTGGAGATGGTGGAGGTCTGGATTTGGGAGATGGTGGAGGTTTGTCCTAATCTCCACCATCTCCACACTGGGTGGAACTCCCTTGCCCGCACGGGCACTGGACAGAGGAGTTCGAGGTGCTGGTTTTTTAATCTGCCCAGCAGCAGATGTTGTAGACTGCTGGGCAGTCTGAGGGGTGGCGGATTTTTTGCCTCCACCAGGGGCAGTCACTTTGGTTTGGAAGGTGGTGGACCTGCTACCACCAGAACTGACAGATCTTACTTGCAATGTTTTCGAAAACATGAATTCATCAGTTCGGCAGCAGACTGACCGAGTAGAAACTGTGGGAACCTTCTTAACAGCCGAAGCGTAGGAAGAAGCTGTCGGCGTCCGACTGCCCACAACCTGTTTCCGGGCTTCAAAAAAAGAGATCTTCTTTTCCGTTTTGACTCGTTGTATAGCAGATTCCTGAATCCAAGAAGGACAATTTCGGGAAGAGGAGGGATGGTCGCCACCGCAGTTAGCACAATGTGCCGGATCATGACACGGCCCATCATGGGTTGCCTTGCAGCAAATACCACACACCTCCTGCCCAGAACAGCGGTCCCTGACATGGCCAAACTTCTGGCACCCGAAGCACCTCAACGGGGACGGAACTATAACTCAACCCGGACATTCAGGTAGCCGACTTTGATGACCGGAGGCAGCACAGGGTTGCAGAATGTCAGAAAGAGGGTGTTGGTGGCCACTCTTTCTGCACCCTTCTTTACTGTCACCCTGCGCACCTCCGTCACACCCTGGGACGCCAGCTCCGATTTAATTTCTGCCTCCGAGACACCAGATAAATCCCTGCAGCGAATCACGCCTTTGATGAATTTAATTGTTTGTGGGGAGTTACTCTGATCTCCCTGTCCACTAATTTTGTTGCCTTCAGCAGCTGGTCAGATTGTTTCTGTGATTTACACTCAATAAGGAACGAGCCATTCCGTAACCTCTTGATGGACCGAGGGTCACCTGCCAAACCTTGAAAGCCCTTTTGTATGGCAAAAGGGCTCAGAGCTGAAAGGGGTCGTTCCTGCTCCGTCCCCTCCATCACGAGCCAGGAAGCCCAAAAACCTGTCTTCTGTCTCACTTCTGTATCAGAATCACTATCTGTTTGACCATCCCCTGAAATAGGGGATGCTGACTTCCTCTTCCTTTTGGGGGGAATGTTTTTGGAAAAAGCCATATTTAGTGTAGTATGATTCATCTCTCCCTTACCCACCCACCTTGGAGTCCAACTAAGGGCCAGGGCCAAGAAACCAATGTCTTGACCCCTTCCAGGCTTCGGGAGAGAATACGACAAACAGAAGCAACTAACCCCATCCCCCTGATCATGCTCAACTCCCGGGGACAGAGAGCTGAGCATGCAGGGGTTCACATGGCCAGCAGGGGAACTGCTTGTCTTGACCCAGCCCCAAGAAGGGGAGCCGATTAGTACACCCGGGCCAAAGTGTACTCCCTGTCTAGGAGAGGTCCGAGCCAAAGTGATGTGTTGAGAGCACAGGCCTCCTCAAGCACTGGCCCTCTCAATCACCAGGACCTCATTCCCCTCCGCCAGGTCGCACCGCACGGCAAACACGGCGGATCTTAAGGAGACCACAGAGAGAAAGGAGTGTGAAAAGAAGACTTGAAGGGGAGACGAAGATAGAAAAGGGCCAAATAAGGGAGGCAGAAAAAAGAAAAGGAGAAAGGCGGGTACTCTTAGTCAGGATCCTCACCTTAGCCTATCTGACATGGGAAGCCCTACCAGGGGCATCAACTCCTTACCACGTTACGCTTAGGCCAAACAGCATCTGCACCTCTCAGGCTAGAAGCAGTATGAAAAAAACAGCCTATCTTCAAGTATTGATGCCCCGCCAGCAGAGCCTAAGGGATCACTGGACCACGCAAACCCTCCGACCACGACAAGGTCGTAACCCCCCGGAGGGCCACTGGCACATAAACATGCCAACTCTACACTCAGACCGAATCAACCGAGGGAGTGTGAACAAACAAAACACACACACACACACACACACACGAAGGAAACCAGAACTGAAAACAGCCAAGGAAATGCTGCCCCCCAAAAATCGTAAGCAGCCATCCAAAACGACTGTACATGCTGATTGTGTTACGTTTCTCACCAGTCAACTGTCAATAGGGAAAGTTAGGGAACTTCAGAGCTGAAAACAGAACACAGTTCTTGAAGGTCAGTGAAGAGAGAGAGGAAAGAGTGCATGTACGAGGAGGCCAGGAAGTGGATAAGGACACAGTTGTGCAAATGGACATACAGAAAAAAAAAAAACCTGCAATGGGGATGATAAAACAGAGAACTGAAGAGTCAATTCATGCTGCTGTCCTCTGAAACCAAAAAAAAAAAATGAACTGACAAGAAATGACTCTGTACCAGTAAGCCTCTTGGGGGCAACAGTAATGGAAACAAAAACTAGCAAATAATGTTGTCTAATTCCATGCTGGTTACAGCAATCATCGAGGGGGTGAAGACCTGAAAAAGGACATAAATCCATCAACATTTGTGCTGAAAGGAATCATTATGTTCCTGATAAAGACAACTGCATGACACAGAGGCAAAAGTTCTTCCACATAAAACACCCCAGAGACACTTAGTCATAAATCTATTTGCATCCACTGACATGTCACTCACATACACATACAATTCTTCTCTCTCACTATCTCTCTCATGCTCACTTGTTTTCCATCTCGTACACACACACACACACACACACACACACACACACACACACACACACACACACACACACACCACACACACATTTTCACAGAATTTGTTCTCAGTTTCAAAAAACAGAAGTGTGATGAACTGTTACGCACCAAGCATCTATAAACAAAAATTGCACAGCATTTATTATCACTTTAGCCCAACAATAATTACAAATACCAACACAATATTCCTGTATTTGTGGGACAAACGACTGGAAACAAAAGAAATCTATTCATCAATCATATATATGACTATGTAGTTAACATAGTGAAGTACTAGGATCAATGAAAATTGAAAAGCATGTTTGGCAGCAGGTCACCACACAGCAACAATTGAAAAGCATGTTTGGCAGCAGGTCACCACACAGCAACAATCAACCAGTTTGAAAGCAGAGAGACTAACAGGCTGGGACTGAAGTAAGAGAACAAACCTTGGGTGACCAGATCATCACACAAATTAAAAACTAACAATACAGAAGCATTGCGTTTCACCCCTGCGGTCTTGGAACAAGTGTCAGTTGACTGTCTTCTATAAACCATTAGTCTGATTCCTTTGGCAGTCCAGTACAACAGCTTTTATTCCCAACAGCTGACTCTTGATTCAGTAAAAACTACAATACACAAGAAAAATCTTTTGGGCAAGATAAATCTTCAAAGACACAGAGTCTGCATTAGGAGGTAAACCTGGCATACGAAGTAAACTTCCAAAACAAGTAAAGTGTCCTACTAAAAATAGTTCTATGAAATATTTACCAGTCTTAGCAAACGCTCTAGTCCTGCTTAGAGTGGAATGTCACTGTGTCATCAGGAAGCAAAAAGAATATATAAAAAAAAAAAACTATCTCAGGTGATAAGGCTTTAAGAGATGATTATCCCAAAACAATGGGGAAACACCATCGAGTCAACCACTAAAACTCCAAGGCACTAAGTGCACAACCAGAAGGCCAATTTTCATGCTGGAAATTCAAATAAACCCCAACTGGACTATGAACTCAGCACACTACAAACTACCCATGCTGGCAAATTAAAGAATCCTAAAACTAAGCTAAAACAAAACAAATCAGGCTTGTGTTATCTGATAGTGACAGAAACTCCTTGCGGACACTATCAGTAACAACTTGACCAGATTATTAAAAAAACAAAAAAGCCAACCTTTGAGCAGCTTTCTTTTATCTATCTTCTTTATCATGTTCACAAGTGTTCATGTTCAGAAGTTGAATCTCATAGGTTTACTCATTTCTTCTTTTTTTCAGCCTGATGTGGCCCTTTGCGGTCGGCTGGGCTATAAGCAACATTATCTTATCTTCTTCTTTTTTTTCTTTTTTTTTTTGATGCTGATCAATGAAAATGAGGATGATGAAGATGATGCTACCGATTTCCATTTCGGTCTGAGACTGCATGACGGGGCTGTACTCTACGCTTCCGTTCATAATATATCCCGGCATCAACCAGGCCCGAGAGATACAGGCACCTGCAGTGTTGGTCAGGAAATCTGAGCAACACTCTCAGAGAAGCATCCATTAAGTGGATGAAACTTGACTCTGTGATCTCAGTCTTCCCAACTGAGCCTGTGGCTAACTCAACTCTGGGCAGGAGCCGGTTCGGGGCAAAAAATCCCACATGACTCTGATGGGATTTGAGCCCACGACCTCCCAGCCGGGAGTCCGCAACACTTACCACTTCGCCACGGCGGCTGGTAGGTTTACTCATTTCCACCAGTTGGCTTTTTTTTCATCTATAACCTTGTTTATCCCCGCTCCTTATGCAACCATTTTCCTCCCTCAGGAGTATGGTATACAGTATGTTCACATTTCCATGACTGCATGGATTACCAGATTTATAACAACCATATTTAATCTTCTGGGAGCTCATACCATGGTGTTTACAGCACAGACGGGTCAGCACATAAATGTTTAACAACCATATTCAATCTTCTACCAGATTTTTAACAACCATATTCAATCTTCTGGGCGCTCATACCATGGTGTTTACAGCACAGACGGGTCAGCACATAAATGTTTAACAACCATATTCAATCTTCTACCAGATTTTTAACAACCATATTCAATCTTCTGGGCGCTCATACCATGGTGTTTACAGCACAGACGGGTCAGCACATAACTGTGTGTTGATTGGGAGAACAGACATTCCATCTATCTCCAGCTTTACTCCTTCAGGCACTGCTAGGATCTGAACCACAAACCCCAAAAACCCTCAAAATAACTGCAATGCCACACATACAGGCAGAGGACCACTCTGGATCAGTAGGAAGAAAAGGCAGTGGAGAGAGGCTGGGGGTCAGGAGGGAGGCAAGTAGGCAGAAGCAGGATTAGGTGGGAGGGTATGGGTGTCAACGGTTATGTAAGTGGGTTTTAACTGAAACATGGCAACACGGGGCAGAACACAATATACATCCACAACACTCTCAGATCAGCAGCAAAAACACATGATGTACGTGAAGGGAAGGGAATGGAAATGTAACTGCCAAACAAAATGCCCTGCGACTTTAACTGTTCTGTTGGCAGGTTTCCCTGTGTCTAAAACTGCCCTCATTTCATGCAAAGGAGATGCGTGGAATATCTGTAATTTGTTTATAAAGGATCACACTATGACTCCAATCAGATGAAGATTGTCCTCAGTAAACCCTTTAAATGATGACAACACTGTTCAAATCTAGTCATGATTTATCCACCTGAAGCTGAAAAACAGATCTGGAGATTTGACAATGCAGATGCACACTTGAAAGAAAGATGCATACGCATGTGAAATCAGCTCAGTCCTAATTCACTTTGTGATGACAAATCTAGGGGGAGGAGGTTGTTATTATAACAGCTCTATTTTGCAACAGCTTCAGCTAGAATCATAACGTTCACATATATGCCACACACACACACACACACACACACACACACACACAAACACACACACACACACACAGAGTCTCCACAAGCACACACACACACACACACACACTTAACCCCATCCCTCACACACATACACATCTTCTTCCATCTCCCTTCCTGCACACATTAGTAAATTTGTAAGCCATCCTCTGATTTTGAATCTTGGTTTTAAAATGAAACAAAATGCACAAAGCAAAAGAAGCAACGAAATACAGGTTCGATTCTAAGCTAAACTAAAAGCACTCGCTGGTGAAAGGAAAACAGGTGGAGACAGCTAAATATCTATGTTAACATGTTCAACTTGCTATGAAACAAAAAGGTCAGTAACAAAACTGCCACCGCTTCCTGAAAGCTACACCGATTATCATGTGTGCATAAACGTAAAGACGCGGCACCTAATCTTGCAGCATTATAATACTGATGTGCAAACATATGTGCTGGCAATAGTTCGTAATCAATACAGCAGCATTATATAACAAAGTGCAGCCCCTGATTTTGCTCTGATACGAAGTGACAGATATGGAGCTTTGTGGGAGGGTAAGAATTGGGAAGAGGAGGCATGAGAAAGGTGCTGGAATCTTAAAGCCTTTCTTATTATAATGTCATTTTCTTTCGTCCAAGGATAATCCCTTCTGAAAAACAATTCTTTATCAGCTATTTCTATAGCTGCTTGCATTTCTCCTCCCAAGCATAATCTTATACTCATTTACAACAACAACAAAATGAAAAAAAGGAAAAGATTATCATACTTCATTTTCTTTTTTATTTGTCTTTGTACACATGTAATACAAGCCTAGATTTTGTCTTTAGGCATAACAGTAGGAGATTAAGAAAGTCACCATAGCATAGTTCTTCCCATTTTATCAACATCTGATGGAAGCGTGTCTCAAATGTCACACTTAATGCAGAAGACACCACACAGAGAAAGGCTTTAAGAAGGCAAAATAAAATGGTACACACAAGCACAGCAAAGCTCTCGGTGAAATGCTACTTTCTAGAACTGTACTGCAGTGATGGTTTAGTTCCACAGTCACTTACACACTGGTGCTACACACACACGTACACAGGCAGCACTGTGCGTGCAACACTAGAACTCTTCTGTCCACACTACCCGCACATCCCAAGGACCACCCGTTTCCTCTGCAGGGAAGCAAAATGCAGGTTTGATCATTCAGTGCATGAACACTACTGTTCAACACGTCAGCAGGTTATACCTCAACTCACACACAATGCACAAATGACATCATTTTCTCCAGCTTCTTCCTACTCCCCAAGCTTTACTACATCTTCATCAGCAAAATTATCTCCACCAGTAATATTACCGTTTGACACCAACTAGCTGAGAAGCAAAGAAAGAAGAAATAACATATACACATGTACAAACACTTGCACCATTCCTGTGCAAAACCAGACAATCATGTTATTATGGAATGCGTGATGGCACACGAAGCACATAATATGAACTACCATGTATTGTCAAGCGCTTCTACACTAAAGGACATTAAAGATCTATGTAGCAATGTCCAACAAACTAGATTCTATACTTGATCACAGCAATGACAGCTGTTTTATTCTGTTTCTGGTTTTTAATTTTCATTGCGGGATTTAGGGCAGGTGAGGTGATTTGGGGTTGGTGGTTGAATAAGCATCTGTTTTAATAAATAGGACGTGCGTTGTGTGCATGCGTGCATGCATGCATGCGTGCGTGCGTGTGTGCATGTGCATCTGCATGCCTGCCTGTCTGCCTGTGTCTGTCCACGTCTATGATTATGCATTGTGTTTGTTTTCATGCATCTGTCTATTTCCTACAATCTGCTGGTTTCCTACAATCTGGTGGACCAGTGTCACGGCATTCTGTACGATCAGATAAATCCTTTGAATTCTATCAGTCTGACTTTCAACTTCGTCAAGGCAAAGAGCTTCTCCACAGACACTGTCATGATTTCTGATGACAATTTCAGCAGTGTGCCATCCTGTCCCAAAGAACACTGTTCACAGTCACGATCACTGTTTGTAACTCTGGCAGAGAACGCTGCCAATCTCTTCAAAGAGCTGACAGTTGGGAAGTCTGGGCAGAAGGAAGGGAATGAATGAGGAAGGGGTGCAGTGCTGATGCATGTGACACACCGTGGGAAAGTTGCATCAAAACATGTCACTGTGTACCAACCAATGTAAAGCGTGCTAACACTCTGCGGACCGACCAACCATCAACACATGGACTGATCCACCCATCAACACATGGACGATCCACCCATCAACTGTACCTGCCATGCAGTGGGGAGTGAGGAGGGGTGTGTGGGATTGCGAGTTCGATGCCGCAGACTGGTCAGGCAACATCACATCCGCGAGATCATCATCGACATCATCATCATCAAGGGTTGAAAGGCTGCTGCCATCTGAGTCGGACTCAGTCTCTGGCCTGAAACGGACAGCTAGGGCTAAGGATTTTTTTTGCTGAAAGCCAGGGTTGGATTGTGTTCTTCTTTCCCCACCACCTAATGAGTTGGGTTTGGGGTTACAATCCCTCACCTGAAACTTCACAATGTCAAACCAGGATCAGACCAACCCAAAGGTACAGGAAGCAAACCGTTAGCCCTCTTCATTTAGCCATCCTGTTTATGATCAAGTAGTTACTTTACCCTGCCAAACACATAAAGCTTTATTCCAAGCTTTTTCAGTAACAAGCAAATGTTTAGTATTTCTGCAATACATGCACACACACAAAAGCTTGCTGAAATGTAGGCAACAAAACTAGTAAAAGCAAAATAGTAAAAGCAAGCTTTCATTATAAATGGAATTAATATGCACTGTGTTCGCTTTATTAACTTTACCATGCCCAAATTGCCTCAAGCCTCAATAAACATATTAGAGATCCAGGAAAAACAACATGCTACATCAGATTCACACAAATACATTCATTTGCAATGTACATGCAGCACTCCAAAGATATGGATAAAATGCCTTAATTCCCAAAACATTTTGATCCCACAAACATGCTTTTCCCATGCAAAACTTCACAAGGCAATTGATCAGGTTCAAGTTAATAATTCTACATGACAACTCTGTTCATGTAAGTGACCGGAGGTAATGTGTACTCATCAGCGATCTGCATAATGACAAATCATCATTCACTTCCTAACTACCCTGCATCATGATTAGTGAAACTACATAAAGACTCACTAATTTTCAACACTCTGCAATCGATATGACAAAATATAAAATTGCATATAAGAGAAATTGTATTACCCTTTTCCCATTCCCCCATCCCACACCCCCCATGCTTACCCCCCTTCCCCTCCCCACTCTCCCATCCCACCCCCATTCCCTACTGTCTACACTATTTGTTTTACTTGCTTGCCAGCATACTTCTTTCCCTTTTGCAAAAAGTTTTATAAATAAAAAAAATGAATTAAGTTCATCTACTTCAGTTTGTTTTATACATACAATTAGGTCTCTTTGTTTGCCTCGTTTATTTTTTTCCCCAAGAAGATTGTCCAACACATTTGTAATGGCATAATTTCAAACACAATTCTGCAAAGTGCAAATTTGCATTTTGAACAGGATATGCCGCTCTGCAAACCACAAATTTTACAATTTTGAGCAGGAAATGCAACTCTGCAAACCACAAATTTTGCAATTTGAACAGGAAATGCGACAACAGAAATAATCCCGGAGCCAATGAATATTTTCTGCAAGTTGATTGCCAAGTCCTGATCACTGTGTTGACTGGTGTTCTGCCAGCCAGTCCAGACCTGTTTACCTCTTGAATGACCCATGAGGAGCTTCCAGTGACGCGACAAGTAGCTTACATCCCAAATGAGGAGTTTCTGTGTCACCACTCTAGAATGCATGTAAACATATATAGTAAGGGAAGGAGCAATAAGCCTCAAGATCATGTGCATATTGTTTTCCTGTATGTGAAGAAATCAAACATGGGAACTTCTTGTACAAACAACGACTGCAATGCGCCTCTGTCTTGGTCTCTTTAGTCACATTTCTACCTACTTGTCATTACGGTTGTGAAAAAAAGACAGCATTATGTTCATAGCCACCTACTCACTACCCATTGTTACATGAAAAGAGTGCGCTAACTCTAGTAGGCAAGGTAAGCCCCTGGATGCGAAAAGCCTTAGAAAAAAGTGGATCAGGAAAAAAAAAGAAAAAGGTGGATCTGGAAATGGATTACGCAAAATTCCTGACTTGAAATGCACAGTTTGCTACCCACAAAACAGTGGTGGAGTCTTGGCACTACTGTGAAATTTGCTATGGTCAATTAAAAGTGTAAACAGGTGTGCTTATGAAAATCATGTGCCCTTAATTTTTCTATGCAAGTTCATTGCAAAACTAATTTTTCTATGTCTTGACTGGTGTTCTGGACGCTGGTCAAAATCATGTATCATTAAGTACCGTCCAAAACCTGCATAAAACATTGATGGAAATAGAGAAGAAAACAAACAGAAAGAGGCCAGCCTCTTTCAGCTTCTTCCCACTTTGCTGTACTCCTTTTTTCAGCATCCATAGATACAATGTCAAAACCCACCGTAGACAGAAATTCTCCACTCATTATTCACAAACTGTCTGCACAGCATGCTAACGTTCAGCCCTCACATTTTGAACAAACAGCATACTAAGCTGCTGCCCACGGCTGTTCAGAGCAAGTTACTTATAGTTTTGAGTCTCAGGGGAGTTTACAGCTGCAGAGACCAAGCCGTGAATGCAGGTGAGGGAAAGGAATGTTTTCTGCAGGCCGCTCCCCACCAGCCAGCTAACCGCACTGTATTCGGCCAACTGAATGTCATCTGTTCATAGCTGGTCTGGCAGCAATGCGTTCGGCAAGGTTGAGCGGCCATTACAAATGGGGCTGTAGGTTTGATAATTAGTTATTGTCATGAAAAATGTAATATATCTGCACTATTGAGATGACTGAATTGGCGAATTCCCAACAATTCTTTTAATACCAAACTCGACTGGTTTTTTCTCGTAGATAACATAGATGCCGCAAGAAAGCTTGTACGCAAGTGGTCAGGCAATATTAGAACAATGACAACAAACACAATATTGTGCAAAAATGACGTCATCACTTTCTGGGAAGTTAATTTTCCATAGTTAAGTAGTACACAAGTTTGATACATGCCTCTGCTCAGACTACCAGCAACAAAAATATTGGATTACAAATGTGTAAAGCCTTGTTTGTTTGCCCTTTCACTAAGTGTCTCAATAAGGACGGAAATGTAAAGCTGTGTGCCATTACCTCAACGTCTATCTTGTCTCATTGATGTCAACAAATTTTTTTAAAAATCATTCAAAGGGTGGAATATGTCAACTTCAAGTGACTCTACAAACAGATTTTCATTAAAGATGTTTAGTGTCAACACAAAGAGAGAATACAAACAAAACCAGAGAACAGAATGATAAAAGGCAAATCTGGCAGGTGAACACACAATCATTTTTTCTGTGACAAAAAAAAGTGAAGAAAAAAAGGAAGATCAGAAGAATGCGTAAAGAAAGAGTCAATTTCTCTCTTTAATTTTTGTCTCTCTTATTTCAGTTTCAACACAGCTTTTCTTAAAGCGTGTTTTATTCCTCTGATGGCCTCTGCAGTCTGCTGTGACAAGAACATCATCGTCTGATTTGAAAGCATGGGAAACATGGTTCACAAAGGGCAAACCAGATGGCTTTGACCTATCCTTATTTACCTCTTTCAGTCCTTAAATTTTACCTTAATATTTTTGTCAAAAGGTTTATTTCTGTTTAACAAGCTCTTTCTTATCTTATTTGAGTTTTAATTTGTGTTTATTAGAAATTCCATTCAATTCTCTGCAACATCAAACATCAAAATTATTCATCACAAACATCTGTTCCTGTTTTCCTGTCTTTTCCTATGAACCCTGAACTGCTTATATATCTGCAGTCGAAGTAAATTAATCATTAATTTAATTAACAGAAGCCATCTTAAACCCTCCGCAGAATATGATATATACAGAGGAGTATACAAGGCCTTGAAGCCTTTATGCACAAGTGAAATGCAGAATATATACACCGGTACCATAGCAGGAAGTACAACATTATTACACCTTGTCAAACAACAAATGGAAATAGCGTTTAACAGCACCATCTTAAAACATCATTAGACTGTAAAACATTCTGTTTATTTAAAGAACACAAAAAAATTAGGGGGAAAATGTTACAAAAAGAATCACACTACAGACGAATTCTGTCAACACATGAATGCACACACACACACACACACAAACACACACACACACCATCTGAACATATCATTAGATTGTAAACATTCTGTTTATTTAAAGAACAAAAAAAATTAAGGGGAAAAAATGTTACAAAAAAAGTATCAAACTATAGACCAGCTCTGTGCATATGTGCACACATACACACACACACTCACACACACACACACACACACACACACACACACACACACACACACACACACAGTGTTGATTTCAAGATTTCAACTAAAAAATACTTTTAAAAAAAAGAAAAGGGGGGGGGGGAGGGGACAGGCCTATGGCGCACACATTCCAAAAAAACAGGGTAAGGCTAGGCCAACGTCTGGGTCCCCTAAAAATTGTATACTTCGCAGTTGAGACAGAGACTTGACATCTAAACTGATTTCCTTCTTGCACTAGAACCAAACTCCGGGCCTGCAGCTCTACTCGAGACAAGGCAGGACTACCTCAAGGCACTCAGCACTGCATCTTTCCCTGTCGTCAGGCTGCCATGTCTCTTTCTCTGCATCCTTCTTCTTTGAAGTTAGCCGTCTACTTCTTCTGTCTCTTTTGATTTCTTTTCCCACAGACATCCTTATAAACCCAACACTGAAAAAGTTCACTTCCTGACAGGAGAAATTTGCGAAGACCAGAGACACTATCGGTTTAGCAGATAAGAGCGACCATGCAATCATTTTTTTTGGCATCATATACTGTACCATGTCAGACAATAGCATTCACGGCAGTTAGTCTGCTCTGCCAGGCCGAAGTTTTTGTGTGGCTAATGCAGTGATAAGACAGTCACGTGGTGCCCAACCCACTTCCGCCGTCGGGAGAAGCCAGTGTCAGTCTCCCATACGTCATTCTCTCTCGGCCTGCCGTCCAAGCAAGATAAGTCTTGTGCTCTGTCTCGCCTTCTCTTTGCCGTTGTGTTAAGATAGCCTTGTGTTTGCTTCTTTGCTTATTTGTTGTGGCTTGCGCGCTTCACCCTTTCATTCTTGAACCGGTGGGGCTTTTGGTTTGGTGTGCTTTATTCATTTGTTTAACCACGCCATCCTCGCCTTTGTGCCTTTGTCTCGGCACTCGCGACTTCGCCTTCCGCTCTTTTCGATCTTCGAAAGTCGGAACTCCATCGCCGGTTTCACCCTTTCTCCCCAGTTTTGGCTTTTACGGCCCCTTGTTCAACGAATCTCGGTCCCTTCTCCTTCCATTTGGACTCCCGATTCGCCTAACTTTCACGTCGTCCACTCGGCTTCCATTTCTTCGCCGGCCGTTCCGCCATTTTGTTTCGACCGGCCAAAACCGCGTCACTTACGATCGACCTGCCTCGATCTATCACTGAGATCTCGTTACATTTACTACAATTTCAGTGTCTCTCCCGAGGTTGGTTGAGCTCTTTATATCCCTCGATCCACCTCTTTGTCTCCCCTTTGCGATCGTGCTTTCCGTGTTTGTTCCCCACCACCAGTGCCCAACATGGTGAAGGACACTAACGGCTCGAGACGCTCCACTCTTCGGCAGTCGCTCTCTACCCCGGAGGGGCCGCGTGTCGATTCCACGGGACAAACCGCTCACGCACACGATGAGCGTACGGTCGGTGTAGAGGAGGGTTCCGCGCAGGGGACGCGCGACCATCATTCCGATTCCCCCTCTACCCGACCGGCGGATACACGATCGTCGCGATCGAAGTCCAACAGTCAGTCCCAGTCGGAATGGACAATCGGCAGTCATTGCCGACTGTTTTTCATTTGCTTCTTTCCCTAAGCCCAAATCCAAGGGCAAGGCTCCCATGAAAGGACCTGCCCGTTCTAAATCTTCCCGTTCCCTGACTGGTTCGCCTGTTCGACTTCGACCGCGTAAGGAGACCCTATCCCATCATGCCGCGTCCGGCGATCATCGGCCCAGGGGACCCTTGCCGATACCCGGACCGGCACGGGTGGCGACTCGCGGACGGAATCACCGCACGTCACCCGATCTATTGAGACTCGTGACGCTAGCACCTCCCCCACTAACGTCACCCAGTCTCATCACGCTCTCCCCAACCGTGTCCGGGTTCAGCCACGACCCGGACACGAGGAGCGTCAACACTCAGGTGAGGCAGACCTGCCTACCTCATGTTGTGCTCATCAGTAATAACCACAGAGATTTTCAGTAATTTTGCATTTCCTTCAGTAATTCCACGACGCGTAATACACGGCGTTTTTGAACAAATGTGTACAAAACTCCAACTACATTTTTAACATTGAACAAATAATGTGTACAAAACTCCAACTACATTTTAACATTTTAACAAAAAAATATAAACAGTAAAAAAGGAACAAAAACAACAAAGCAGAATTAAAATACCTTGGGATGATGGCAGATGACGGACTCAGGACAGGAGTTTCAGGTCAATTCAAAGGTGATATACTTGACAGTTTGTAACTTACACAGCAGTCACCACAGATGACACCACTGATGAAGAACCTAATGTACAACCCCCCCCCCCCCCCCCCCACCAAAAAAAAAAAAAAAAAAAATATATGTGTGTGTGTGTGTGTCCCTGAGCTGTGCTGACAAGATAGTGGCGAAAATGAAAAGGACCTTTTCATTTTCGCCACTATCTTGTCAGCACAGCTCAGGGACAAGTTGTTTTCGCAGATCAGCTCACACAACAGTCTTTCTGCGTTGGTGATCTTCCGTGTGTGGGTCTGACGGCTGCTCTCGCTGGATTTCGTAAACAACGATGTGATCTTCTGACTGGAGACACTCGCAGCTGTCTCTTTGTGCATTTTCCCCGAGATATGGCGCTTGCAGTCATTTGCTCCCCCATGTCCGATGGAGAAGTCTGAATTGCACACCGAGCAGAAATGAGTATACAAATCCAGGTCCATGACAAGGCCAAGTCCGCGTGTATTTACTTCGGAACACTTGCTTCTTCGCCTTCTTCCGTTGTGGCACAGTGGTTTTCGAACCCTCGTCATCGGTTTCATGCAAACGTTTAGAAGATTTCTCCGCCATTTTCACAATCGCCGGCAAAAAATCGGTTGAAACTTTGTCTTACAATGGCTGAACAAAAAGCTACGAATGGCGCGCACAGATGTGATGGTGTGTCGTGTTGGCCCACAGCACACATTGACCAATCGCAAGTTCCGAACCATCTGGTTTCGGCTTGAGTCAAGGGAAGTTACTCTGCGGTCTCGGAAAGGTCTAGCAGTCGACATTTTTCGAGTCTGAAATTTGTAGTTTTTCATTTTCTTTTTCCGTAATTTCGCACGGAAAATCGACCTCCGTAATGGGGGGTATTTCCGTAAATCGAACTTACGGACGTTACGGATGGGGAATGATGGCTGTGGAGGAAGGCCCAGTCTCGGTGGAACCACCCCGTCAGACGCAGCCCGGGATCAGGTCGCGAGCCACCGACTAGCCGGATCTGCGACCTCACCCCGACGGTCGACCACCCCGACTCGTCTCAGATCCCTTGGGGACCGATTCGTCCTTGGGCCAACTCCGGTCCCCCTATGGGGAACGTCCAGCGGCCGTCCAGGGGAAGGATCTGATCTTACGGCGTCAGCACCCGTCCCTACCAACGGCCAGAGTACGTTACCTACCCGACCCTGTCAGCAGTGCGCCGGACCCCACGGGAGATCAGGAGGCAGTGCTCCCGGGGGCGCAAGTTACCCGGTCCCCGAGGAGACTCGCCTCGGGCCGCCACAGCCCTCCTTTCCCCCGGGGGAAACCCGGGGTTCTATCCCCCGAGAGGGATCTGGTTAGCTCTGACTCTTCCCTGACTCCATGTTTGGTCTCATGTGGCAATCCGGCTCCCCGAGTGGATCGACCTGGGCCCCCATTCCTCTGGGCGTGCCGATCGGCAGTCCCCTAGTTTTCACGCCGATTACGGAACCACCGGGGAGCCGTCCTCGTTTTCACCCTCTTCCCAACGAGTTCACGACTCCCACGCACCCCTGACCTGGCCTTCCGAAGGTGGACCTGAACTTCCCCTTCACGAACATACTGACCCACAATTGGAGGAGGGGTTTGAGGATTTCCTCCCCCAGTCTGGGGACCTTTCCATTTTGGAGAGCTGGCGCCCTGATCTTGTTGTTAGGGAATCCCCTCCCTCTAACAACATCTTCGCCCTTTCCCGTTTCACTGGGTCACCCCCTACCCAGCGATCACGGCCAAGGATAGCCGCCCCCCAGACCATCACTCCTTTGTTGGACAGATCGGCCTCTCTCGCCAGGGGTGCACATGCCGTTCCCCCACCGGGGATTGACTTCTTATCAGCCCCAACGCGGCCCCAGTAGGAGTATATCCTCAAGGACTCGCGTCAGGCCCTCATGTCTTTTCTCTCTTTTCTGCCAATCCGGCCACCAGGGAGATTGTCATTTCCCAGGCTGACCTCAGGCTCACTCCCAACCGCCCCCCTCCCACATCCACCTCTCTTTCTATCAAAACCCTGATAGAGTGGGACAGAATCGCCAGGGCTGGCATTCTGCACACCACCGCGGGGCATGCCCTCATTGACATGTTCCTACAGCGAGCGGAGGAACTCTGGCCAAATGAGGGAGGCATTGTCTCAGCGTCTTCAGACCCGGGCGACACTGAGGCAGGCCCCAGCCTGTTTGATGACCCCTTATGCGTTTTTCTTGTCAACAAGATAGCGCACCACCTTGGGGCTGCGGCGGACAGCGCAGCCAGGAGTCACTTTAACTGCCTTCTGGCAGTGAGAGACGCCTTGCTATCACAGGCCCATCCCCTCCCCAGCGCTCAAGGCGGCCTTACGCTGCATTCCGGGTCAGGAGCAGTCGCTTTTCGGCGACTATTCCTCTGCGGTCATTACCCATGCCGTCGAGGAGCGCAAACAGGCCGCTTCTTTTGCGACCACAACCCTCGTCAGCATCGCCCTTCTAGACCATTCTTTCGTCAGGCCCTACCCACAGCCAGACCCCAGCCCTACCCCAAGCAGCGTCCCTCGAGGCCCGCCAAACACCCGACGCCCAAACCGAAAAAACCCCAACAGAATTTTCGGTTCGGCCAACAGGCCCGGCCCCGGAGGTGACTAGCGGACCCACCTTCCGAGGGGCGGGAAATGTCAGTCTTCCAGACACACCTCGTCCCCTCTGCCCCCCTGGCAGGCAGTCTGTCCCGCATGCCCACCAGTGGCGGCGCATGGGTCTCAACCCCTGGGTGGTTTCTGTTCTGCAGGAGGGGTTCCGTCTACCCTGGGCACACGAACGCCCTCCCCTTCTGTCCTCCCCTCCTCCTTCCACCGGCGATCCACCTCCGCCCAGGCGGAGGCCCTTCGCCTGGAAATCGAGGAGCTTCTCCGGAAGGGCGCCATCACCGAGGTACCACACCCCAACCCCGGGTTTTACTCTCGTCTCTTTGCAGTCCCAAGGCCTCGGGCGGCTGGAGGCCCATCCTCGACCTTTCCCCTCTCAACAGATTCCTCAGGCCAACCAGATTCAAGATGGAGACCCCGGCCCAGATCAGGGACTCCATCCACCATCTGGACTGGGCCACCTCGATAGATCTGAAAGATGCTTACTTCCAGATCTTCATCCACCCGTCCCACAGACGATACCTTCGTTTCGTCTGGCGGGGCCGGGTGTTTCAATTCAAGGCCCTCCCATTCGGACTCTCCCTGGCTCCCTTCCTCTTCACGAAGGTAGTCAAGGAGATGGCCGCCCTTGCCAGACAGGAGGACATTCGCCTCCTTGTCTACCTCGACGACTGGCTCGTCTTGGCTCCCTCTCAGGCCCTAGCCCAATCCCACACCTCCAAGCTACTTCATCTTTGCTCCTCTCTAGGGTTCGTCACCAACCCCCTCAAAATGCGAGCTCTCGCCCAGTCAGCAATTCACCTTCCTGGGCATGAGCTTCGACACCACCTCCATGGTAGTCTCCCGACCCCGGAGAGGTCCGCTCGCCTAGTGGATCTCATTTCCCACCTTCGCCTCTCTCCCCCTCACTTCGGCAAGGACACTTTCCTCCCTCCTGGGGATGATGGAGTCCCTGTCTCCTCTCATTCCCCTAGGCAGAGTTCCAAAGCGACAGCTTCAGAGGGAGTTCCGCCGTCGTTGGTCCCAGACCAACGACAGCTGGAACCAGCCCGTCCCCCTAGGGCCTTGGTTCGTTTGGGCCACGGAGGAGTGGCTCAGCCCATCCACCCTGGCCCCCGGAGTTCCCATCTCCCTCCCATCCCAGGCCCTGGAACTTTACACAGACGCCTCCAACTCGGGCTGGGGGGCCCATCTGGAGAGCAGTCACGCCTCGGGGGTTTGGGATCCTCTGACTGCTCGTCTTCACATCAACATCTTGGAACTGGAGGCGGTCAGGCTCGCCCTCCTCCAATTCCAGTCCATAGTCGCCCACCGATTTGTTCTCCTTTTCACGGACAACACTTCGGTAGCTTGTTACATCAACAAAGGGGGGGGGCACACTCCATCGGCCTCTCCCTCCGTACAGAGGCCCTCCTCCGCTGGTGTCACACGCAGGGGGTCACCCTTCACGCGAGACACATAGCAGGGACTAACAACATCCTGGCAGACTCTCTCAGCCGATCCAAGTCTGTCCTCCACACGGAATGGACCCTCAGCCGGCTTACCCTTTCAACCGTGTGGGAACATTGGCTCAGACCAATGATCGACCTCTTTGCCACACGGTTCAACCATCGTCTGCCAGTGTATGTGTCCCCGGTCCCGGACCCCAGGCTTACGCCATCGACGCCCTGTCCCTTCCCCGGTCCGGCCTCATAGCTTACGCCTTCCCTCCCTTCCCGACCCTCCACAAGGTGATCAGGAAGGCGAGACTCGAGAGACCAGGCTCATTCTCATAGCCCCATGGTGGCCCACTCAGTCCTGGTTCCCGGACCCCAAGTCCCTCACTCACGAACCCCCTCTCCAGTTGAACACCAGGTGGGACATGCTCAGGCAACCCCGTTCGGGCCTCCCTCACGCCAATCCCCAGATTCTTCACCTCCACGCCTGGCTTCTGTGTCAGCCCGGCTGCGAACATCCAAATCCCCCTCTCGAACGGACAGGTCCCGTTCCGTCCTCAATACCCTCTCCATCGCCGGGGCCTCTCAGGAACTCAGAGACCTAGCCATGTCCTCTCGCAGAGCTAGCACAGAGTCCCTTTACGATTGCAGATGGAGGAAATGGATCTCATGGTGCAAAGCCAATTCTGTCCCTCACATTCGCCCCACCAACATCCAAATAGGAAATTTCCTGTCCCACCTTAACCTCTCTGCTAGCTCCATCCGGGGCTACAGGTCGGCCATCTGCACGACCATCCGCCAAATGGGCGGACCTTCCTTTGAGAATGATTTCCTTCTCAGAGAGATCTCCAGAGGGGCTTCTCTTCGTGAGGCCCAATCCCCTAGACGTGTTCCCCTTTGGGACCTCTTCACTGTTCTTGACGTCCTCAATAAACCCCCTTTGAGCCTTTGTCCTCCATTCCTTTCGACCGTCTGTCTATGAAGACTTACCTTCCTCCTCGCCCTCGCTTCCGCGAGACGGCGAGGCGAGATCCATGCCCTTAGCGGGGACCCCAGAGACATTGCCTTCCACAGAGACGGCTCCGTCTCTCTTAAGTTCCTTCCCGAGTTCCTAGCCAAGAACCAGGAACCCGGCAGTCCCTCCCCTTACCTCGTCTCATCCGCCCGCTGGCGGATACACTAGGGGCGACACCTCTTCGGACATAGCCCTTTGCCCCTCTCGATGTCTAACACACTACTGGGAACGCTCGCGCCCCAGGCGCGTTTCACAAAGACGTCTTCTTATTTCCATCAACCCCAGTAACACGAAAGACATCTCAGCTGGCACTGTCTCTAGGTGGCTCTCCAAGACGGTCAGAACTGCCTATTCCCAGCATCGAGGATCTCCCCGTCTCTTCCCCCCGGGCCCATGAGGTCAGAGCGCTGGCCACTTCGGCAGCATTCCAGCACTCTGTTCCCATGCGCCACCTCCTGGAGGCAGCCTTCTGGCGTTCGGAGAATCCCTTCATAAAATTTTATTTGAGGGACATCCGCATGACCAGGGCTGATGGTTCCAATGGGATATCCTTTGTGGCGGCTAATGCATCCATATCGGGTAACCCCAGGAACCACTAGGGCACTCGCCCTCCTCCTTTTACTATGAATTCTGCTATTGTCTGACATGGTACAGTATATGACGCCAAAATGGGGAGTTTGTATTATACTCCCTGTTTGGCTAGTATACTTACCATGTCAGACTCTAATGCCCGCCCACCTTCCCCGCTAGCGCCAAGGTTCTGGAGTTACCTTGCGCGCAGGCCTCGATGAATGACGTATGGGAGACTGACACTGGCTTCTCCCGACGGCGGAAGTGGGTTGGGCACCACGTGACTGTCTTATCACTGCATTAGCCACACAAAAACTTCGGCCCGGCAGAGCAGACTAACTGCCGTGGAATGCTATTGTCTGACATGGTAAGTATACTAGCCAAACAGGGGTATAATACAAACTCCCCATCTTTAGTTCATCAAGAGTTGTTGTCATACTAAGGCCACTTGCAAGTGAGGCATTTTTACCCCCCATTATGCCAGTGAAGGGTTGTACTCAGCTTCCCTTATGTGAACAAGTACAGCCTTATTCCTTCAATGTAGAATCAACACTGCACTCTAGAACACACACCACACACACACACACACACACACACACACACACACACACACACACACACACATGCACACACAGTGACATAATAGGACAACCTGAAGTCAGCTAAAGAAATGTTAATAAAGAGTAAATTTTCATCTCTATAAACTGTACAGTACAAGACAAAAAAAACCCTTTCACATCAATTAATCCAGCAGACACACTGCATAATGCTATGCCACAAACTATTTCACTACCTTATTTAAACGAAAAAGAATTTCTTTGAAAAGTGAAGTGGAGCTTGAGACCATAAAGTAACTGGAAAAAAACAGAAACCTTCAAACCACTGCTGTATGCAACAACTGTCTGCGTTTCTCTACTGAACGCAGTTCTACATCAGCCCTGTTTACCCTAAAACTGTCTGCGTTTCTCTACTGAACGCAGTTCTACATCAGACCTGTTTACCCTAAAACTGTCTGCGTTTCTCTACTGAATGCAGTTCTACATCAGACCTGTTTACCCTAAAACTGTCTGCGTTTCTCTACTGAATGCAGTTCTACATCAGACCTGTTTACCCTAAAACTGTCAGCGTTTCTCTACTGAATGCAGTTCTACATCAGACCTGTTTACCCTTAACCTGACTGCGTTTCTCTACTGAATGCAGTTCTACATCAGACCTGTTTACCCTAAAACGGTCAGCGTTTCTCTACTGAATGCAGTTCTACATCAGACCTGTTTACCCTAAAACTGTCTGCGTTTCTCTACTGAACGCAGTTCTACACCACACCTGTTTACCCTAAAACTGCTTTTGGGTGTACCTTTCAACAAATGTAAGCGTCTTTTCTGTAGACAGCGTGTTCAAAATTCCGAATTTCCAAACAAAAAAAAAGAGGAGAGAGGGGGGTGGGGCTGGGTGGGGGCATTTGTTTTGTTTTCATCTGCCAACACACGACACAGGCTTCTCCTTGGCAGTAACCACTTGATCTTGCATTAACTACGGTTAATACAGGTTCATTCTAACACAAATTACTTCAAAACCTGATCCATCAGAATACCTGTTCACTAATTCATGTTCTCTCACCATTTTTTTCTTTCTGTTTGAGGCATGCTGTCAAAGAAACTGACACAGTCTAATGTGATTTCTCGCACAGAAGTTAGCAAGAATTGTCACTCTTTGGTCAAAGACCCCACCCCCCACTCCCATCCATCCACTCCCCGGTTATAATCTGCATGTGCAGTTACCACTCAAAAATGTCATCACTTGAATTTTTTTTTCATCTTTCTTTTCTTCAATCATTGTATACGTTATATTTTCGCCAAACGTGTGAAAATATGGCAAAATCGAACAGGTCTGCTATATAAAACCAAATCCATTGGATAACCAAGACTCACACAACAAACACCTGAAACAACAACTAGACATAACAAAGACCCAAAACAATGTTCGACTAAACACAACAAAGACCAAAAACAAGGTGTTAACTGAAAGTAACTATAACAAAGAGCCAGGTTGTCCACTGGTTAACTGACACTATATATAACAAAGACCTGAAACAAGAACGACTTCAACAGTATGGCCAGTTACCCCAGCAGTCATACCCTATAAGACCTCCTTCAACATCTTATTTCATCCGCCATGATTTCATTTTAATCATTTCACTTTCAACTTCCCAACAAATCAAGAAAACGGGAAGGAAATATTCTTGTCTTTTTAAGAAAACATGCGAACCAGCATGCATGTGACGTAACAATGGGCACTGTGAGCCAAAAGGTTAAACCCCCAGTCCACACGCTCTGGAACTCCATTACAGACGGTGAACAATACAAATCATGCATATGTGTGTGAAAAGTGGTCTGAAGAATTCAGTGCAGACAACAACAAAAAAAGAAACAGATACAGTATTACATGCAAAATGTAGCCAAACAGATGTCACAGAGAGGGGGTTTACCATCAACCACAGCACTGCCGGAGTTGCTGACAAACACACTATCGTATTTGTCATGACTAGCACTGCCCGGCAGTGAAAAGTCCTCTGTGGGCTGAAAGAACAGCAACAAAGAACAACACATGGAGCGATAAAGCTTCCGACCCTCGACCTCCTGTTTCGAGGCATCAACATGTCGCACAATAAGCACACATTCAGCAAAAAAAATTTTAAGGAAAAAAAAACACACAAACAAAATTTCACAGTAGAAGCATCAAAGCTATGAGAAAACGTGTTTCAAGACAAATGATGAAATGACAACATCTTGAATTTTATCAGTTGTCTTGGAAAATGGTTCTGCAAACCATAAATGTGTAGTGAGTACCATCAGTCTTTTTACTTCAGAGACAGATATAAATATTCTGTAATATAAGTTAGCATTGTTGATATTAAAAGAATATGATTATACTTTCAATGATTCAATTTTGTACACACACAAGCACATCACATACATATACAAAAATGCACACCTACACAAGGTCATATTTACAATCTCACACATCACCTTGTGCACACACGCACAAACACACACACACACACACACACACACACACACACACACACACACATACAGTCACAGTCACTGGACAATACTTCAAACAATCATACCTCTGAATTCATTTGGTCACACACACACACACACTCTCTCTCTCTCTCTCTCTCTCTTTCAAATACCTCAAGCATATATGCAAGTCTTCCCAAGCTGATTTAAGATAATCATCCCGTACGTTTACCAACAAACATTAACAGACGCTCAACTGACTTACAGGAGCAGTTACCAGTGTGTACAGAATTTCAATCAACTCACTGACCTCCATGACTGGTGTGGGGGGAACAGCATCAGTTACAAGAACAGCACTTTCATCTGACTGGCTCATAACAGTTGAAGGCACTGTGGACGTGGTCGTAGTTGATGTGGAAGAAAGTTCAGAGACAGGCAAAGGCGCTGGTGCCGGAACACCATCCATCACATCTCTGAAACAAGATCATATTCTGTGACTATTCCACCAACAAGTGCTATACAATGCTGTGTGTTTTAACTAATTTAAATGTACACACGTTTTCTATCTGTGGCATCATCCTGTGCCGCACTGTCTCTCTGATGTTCTGCACGATGCACTAAATCACAGATACATTTTGAATCTTTTTTGTTCCAATTCAAAGGGAATGAAAATACCGTTGTATTTGTGTGCATATCTCAATAAAGTGATGATAAAAATGACTGGCTAGCATGTTTGATAAGCGTGTTAGACGCAAAGAATGGATTAGAAATGAAGGTGAATTAAGTAAAAAAAAACTTACTAAATTAATGACTAATTTTGTGTACTAGTGCTTTGACTACATGTTAAAGAAGTCTTATCACCCCACCCTGATTTGGCTGGACAGATTGTATGTACCAAGCTTGCAGCTGTTCCAACTTGTTGCCATGGGTTATGGAGAGATTGAACTGATAAAGATCAAAGTTTAGGAGTGGACAGAATCATAAAGTCTTAAAAGACTACCTTTTTTATATGCAGAAGTTCAAGTTTTATGTAAATCTTTACAGGAGTTGACTCCACAAAAAGCAGTGGAGTGGAGACAATGTCAGTCATCTTTCTACTAAACTGCGCCCAAACTGGACAGTAGGAATCGGCATAGTTGGGCAGGTGACAGAAACAGAGGTTTACATTTACATGAGTTCGGACTCCCTTGTTCACAGCTTGATGACTGCTTACAACTGAAACTGCAAACTTGCAATGTTCTTGGCCATCATAACCATCAAGTTACTTCAATAACTGAACTGGCCATCATAATCATCAAGTTACTTCAATAACTAAACTGGCCATCATAATCATCAAGTTACTTCAACAGTGAAACTGGCCATCATTATCAAGTTGCTTCAATAAGTGAATAAGCCAGTGAAGCAGATGCAAAATAATATGGGTGCTGAAGTACCAGTTCAATCGAGGTTTTGATCTTTAACATCTAATTACATGTTAACTAGTCAGAGAAGCTGACATATTACCACACGGTATGCTGATCTGCAGAATCAAATGGCAAGACAGTGTGTCCAACCTACAGGTCCTGAATAAGTGTGGCCCTCCCAGCATTGAGTGAATACTCATCAAAAGCCAGCTCTGATGGACAGGACACGTTGTTCATATGCAGGACAGCAGAATTCTGAAGATGCTGCTCTCTGGACAACTGAAGGGAGGACAACATGACCAAGGACGGCCTCTCAAGAGATTCAAAAACACCTTGAAGGCCAACCTCAGAAGCTGCAACATCAACACTGCTTCCTCGGAAGTGTTGCCCTTGGCAGTGGAAGCAATAGTGTACCGAGGGCACAAAAACATTTGAACGCAACAGAGCAGTCGCCACGCAGGAAAAGAAGAATCGGAGAAGATGGGACCCATCCTTGCAGGACTCCATTCCATGCAGCGTCTGTGGAAGACTTTGTGCCTCAAGAATTGGTCTTCATTCCCACATGAGGACCCACATCC
This sequence comes from Conus ventricosus, assembly GCA_018398815.1. Lineage (NCBI taxonomy): Eukaryota > Metazoa > Mollusca > Gastropoda > Neogastropoda > Conidae > Conus > Conus ventricosus. The sequence continues at coordinate 18,926 of JAFLJL010015026.1, read as the reverse complement.
GCAGATGACCTGCCTGCCTAATCATCCGTCAGACATGACAGGAGAATCCATCATCATCATGCCGATGACAAACACAACAGCATCGTCAACTTCAAATTTCAGATTGTAAACGAACATTGCGAAAACAACACATTTACAATCAAGTTTTTAAACATTTCTTCCCCCACAGAATGCAGAGCCACAATGACCTTTGTTTACATCAGATTTGCTATCAGACTCACTTGGATGGGGATCTTTCAGGACTGGGTTCACTTGAACTTGATGGCACTGGAAACACAGAGGAAGAAAACATTCCAAATCAAAAGTCAGTTGACACTGTATGAACACAAACACACAAACGTACACACACAAACATGGGCACACACACACAAAAACAAACTCTTATACATATGAGTAAATGTACACTCTTAAGTGAATGTACGTATGTATGTGCACACACTTCAACACCCACAAACACTCAAGCATACACCCTTAAATACTCGCACATATGTGCACGCACGCACGCACACACACACACACACACACACACACACAACCTATAAATAAAAACATACCTGTCATATCATCTGCATCTGTTTCCAAGGCTTCTACAGGTGTCTGATCTGGAACCAGCTGATAATCATCCCCTGGTCCAAACACGCCTGTCACACACCAGTAACAATGAATTATGCACACAGAAAACATTCAACAACAGAAAACAACATTCAGTTGATTCTGTAACAGACATACACCGATGAAAATCAATTTATCTTGTACCTGCCATTCACAACAAAGGATTTACAAATAATTCTTGGCCGTTAAATAAATGTCATTCGACAATTTACCTTGTACGCATTATGCCCTTCGTTATGATAACAGATTCAACAATACTGTATCGAATCATTCTATTACTCCTCTTTCCATCATTGTTTGGGCATGCATATGAGCAAATGTGTGTGTGTGTGTGTGTGTGTGTGTGTGTGTGTGTGTGTGTGTGTGTCTCCAACCCCACAGTGATGCAAGGTTCCCCAGCCATAAATGTTCAAATTCATTATTAAACATAACCAAAGCATGCACACCTTCCTTGAATTAAACTTTCAATAAATGAGCGAACGTAACTGAAATATACAAATTAGACCACACAAAATATAATTGTGGAATATATAACTACTCACATAAAGAATTCAAATTCCAAAAAAAAAAAGAAAAAATCAAAATCTCCATCCCATCTCCATTTATCTTAAGTCATATTTTCAGAACTACACAAACTACAGAACAAGTTGTCATTTCCAACCTCTGCATTGGTGATTAGGAGTTCCACAGCCCGAGTCTGATGTGGGGTGTCCACCAGTGACGCCAGGGAGGCGGTCCCTTCCCTGACAAACCAGTGGTTCACATCTTATAACCTCTCTCATAACATTGCAGCAACTAGTGTTTGCCAAACCAACAGTAATGATTCTATGAGTGCCAACACTGATGTCACAAATGGTCTCTGCCAAACCATAAGTAATCACCTTATGAGTGCCGTCATGGTAACAGGTTTTTTACCTCGCCTTCAAACACTATACTGTCAACCTGTGAGTGCAGACACTGTAATGCCTCAACTGATCTCTGTCGAGCCAAAAGACATCATCCTGTGAAAGCAGACACCGTAATGTCACAACTGATTTCAGCCAAGCCAACGGTTACCGTCCTATGAGTACAGGTACGGTAGTATCATATCCGTTTCTTTGTCAAACTGCTAGTAAACATCCCGTGAGTGCAGACACTAGAGAGCCACAGCTGGTCTCTACCAAGCCAAAACAAATCATCCAACGACAGCAGATGCTGTAGTGTCACACCTCGTCCTTGCTGAGCCAACAACAATGATCCATTGAGTGCAGACACTGCAATGCAGCAACTGGTCTCTGCCAAGCCAACAAATATCATCATAATGTGCAGACACTGTGGTGCCAGAACTGGTCTCTGCCAAGCCAACAAATATCATCATAATGTGCAGACACTGTGGTGCCAGAACTGGTCCCTGCCAAGCCAACAAATATCATCATAATGTGCAGACACTGTGGTGCCAGAACTGGTCCCTGCCAAGCCAACAAATATCATCATAATGTGCACGACACTGTGGTGCCAGAACTGGTCTCTGCCAACCAAAGCAGCTGTCATCATTCCAGGAGGCAGACACTGTGGTGGCTAACTAGCAACAGCAGAGGCAATAGTCATCTTCCTAGCGCAAGCACCACAAATCCTCCTGAACGCTGACACTGTTAGGCCACAACTTTTATCTGCCAAAGCACCACAAATCCTCCTGAACGCTGACACTGTTAGGCCACAACTTTTATCTGCCAAAGCAACAATAATCATCCTGAACGCTGACACTGTTAGGCCACAACTTTTACTTGCCAAAGCAACAATAATCATCCTATAAATGTGAACACTGTTAGGCCACAACTTTAATCTGCCAAAGCAGCAGCAATCATCCTATGAATGTGGACATTGTTAGGCCACAACTTTTATCTGCCAAAGCAGCAGCAATCATCCTATGAATGTGGATACTGTTAGGCCAGAACTGGTCTCGCAAAAGCAACAGTAATATCAAGTGCAGCCACTGTTCATCAAACATGAAAACGAAGTGGGAAAACAATATGGCTGGCCTTCAAACTATACAACTATACCATTCCTGATTTTTTCCAGCTATGTGATATTCTGCACTCATGTGACTGGAAAATGATTCAAAGATCTAATTCCTTAAATTAAACAGATCAAGTTAAATCAGCGATGTAACTCTCCAAATGTGCATCCACATAATTGTCGATCACATGTCTGTTCGGTCTGTTTTAATACCAAGATGTGCGTAAGTGTCATCTATATACAGTCAGAATTAAACGGCCTTCTAAGAAACAATTAAAAAGATGCTTCACCTGTCAGGAGTAAAACCATAATGTTTAAAATCAGATTCCAGTGTCATCACTACAGAGCTTAATCTAGGATTTTTCAAAAAGGGTGGCAGTCCCCCCTCATACAAAAAAAAAAGGGGGGCACTCCCCCCCGGGCTACTTCTTCAGCCGATCGTCTTGAAACCGGTGTTCCCTTGCACTGGCACTCTTTTCGGGCTGCTTCTCCGAGCTTTAGGATGTAGTTGCGGTTTCTTCATGATCTTCTCTACCCTCGCATGGCACAGAATCTTTTTTTTTTCACTTTTCTTCCACGAAAGTCGAAGTCAAATAGGGTGGGTGCACGCTTCATTTTGGAAAATATCCAATATGGCGTCCTAAACTCTCGCAACTTCTTGTCGGTGATCGAGAAGGAGGAGTTGAACGCCGCCGATTGGTTGATTTACACTAACAGCCAATGAAATATCAAGAAATCGTTCGCTCCTGCTCAGTTCTAGTTTCAGTTTTTCAAGCAGACGACAAACGAGCGCCCGCAACAATCAGTGAACAGGGCGGGCAGTCCTGCAACTGTGCGGGAGTCTGCCCGCGTTAAGACTCGATAATTGCGGAAGGAAAAGATTTTCGGGGGATTGTACAAATCCCGCGCTCTAGAGTAAGCTCTGTCACTAGTCTATATGATTAAAACCTAACTGAAAGACTCCTCATTTGTTCTCAGTTTGATTCCTAGGTTCAAAGAAGTTATCTGTTAATAAATTCACTCTACACAATAGTTTACATCATTGGGTATGTCCAATCTGTCTGTCACTGCTAAAATCAACAAGTGTACTTTTACAACCCTGCACACAACTTGCCAGAAAAAAATCCTATGGTTTAAATTTAATAGCTCATACTTTTTCAAACCTCAGTGTACTATAAAATTCCAATCATGAATATGACACACACACACACACACACACACACACACACACACACACACACACAACACACACACACACACTCACTCACTCACTCACTCACTCACTCACTCTCACTCTCACTCTCTCTCTCTCTCTCTCTCACGCGCGCGCGCACACACACACACACACACTTACAATGGCCTCAAAAGTGTTGGTCCAAAGACAATTCCCAGATTACTGCAACTCATGTGGTTCAGCTCACTATGTCCCGCTACCCTGCACACACACACACACACACAAATCCAGCCATGTTGAACTCCCATCACAGTTAGCACACACAAAACACTTTCAACTCCCATCGCATTTAGCTACATAAACAACCTAAAACCCTAGAAACAGGAGAGGGAACCCACAGAGTCCTGGCCTGACTAATCGAGATGGGTGACCAGCCTCTTCTATAGAAGTTCAAGTTCTTAGGAGGGAAAGACTAGTTCACGAGAGATGTCACCCAGATCAACCGCCTTGGCTTAAGGCTGTGTCAGGCCAACTGACATGGGCTAGAACACCAAGACTACATCAAAATGTTATGCTCTGCATAGTTATGCGGGGATTGTCTTCAGTTGTGACAATCTCCTAGCATAACATTATCAGTCTTCAAAATCCCCCGAAGTTGGAGTGTGGCTACCCACATGGCAGGGTAATCAAAAACGGTCACACATGTAATGTTCTTATCCCCAGCTGATGCATTTGTACCATAGTGTTCAAGTGCTTTGGCTGTTCAGATGATCCCTGGAGTCTTTCAGCCAGGGTAGGACAACAACAACAACAACAACAACAACCCAGACCAAGACTGCACTCCTCATGATCCTGATGCTGTCGAAGTATGGATCAAAATGGGCGTGGTCCTGGAGGACAGGCAGAGGTAGTGGACAGGGTGGAACATGTTTCATAGCTTTCTGCCAAAAACCACCTCTGGACTAAATGAGAATAAGACTTGAGGAGGCGGGTGGGGAAAGGGTGAAGGTTGGCATGTACACTATCTCTGCAGAAAGGACGGCGAAGTAATTCCAGCCTCTGGAAGTTGGGCACTATAGTTCCTTTCCATGGGCCACTTTAGGATATTGGCTATTCCTGGGGGCCGGAATCCTTGTAGTGCAGCAGTACGATCCAGTTTGTCAACCCTATCAGCTACCAAGATGTGGAGTGGAGGTGAGAGAGGGTAAGCGTGGTTTCACTGCATCCCAGCCTTTCCAGTGATTTCATTTCTCTTATCTGGCATCGCCAGCTAGCTCCCACATAGAGTGTCCTTCCTTTCCTTTCCCTCTGAAAGCCTACACCAGATCGTTAAACATTCTACAGATTTGTGCTACAAACTTCCAAGATGTGCACTGATATGATAAAATTCTTCAGAGTGCACATGCTACAATGTTGCACAAGAAGTTTGATGTCTCTGCTCCTCATTTTTCTGTGGTTTTTGTGGAAAGATGACGGATAATTGAGTACGATGCTTCAGCAGACTACAATGACTTTCAACAAGCCTTGCAGGCTATTTCTGCTGACTGAAAACATAACATACTTGTGCTGCTGTACTTTACACATGAATTACATCAAAATGTACAAAGATTAGAAAAAGTTCTTTTGTATACACAATCTAGCGCTCACATGGGTGCTGCGCAAAGGTTTGATGTTTTAACTCCTCATTCTTTTGCAGTCTCTGTTGAAAGACAATGCAAGGCTTACTGAAGTTAGTGCAACGTAGACAGACCTGCGTGTGTGGTGGCAGTGAATGATGTTCTAGGACACGTTCACACATTTTTCAAGTGGCCCACTCATGTTCTGTGTCAAATGCTGGCACACGCACCCACCCACCCACTCACACATACACATAAACACGTATGCATGCACACACATACCTGTGCCAAAACACATGAGAATAATTTTCATCATTAAAAAGAAAATATCCAGCCTGGCCTTGCCAGTCCCTCCCCCCTTCCCCCTCCATACCCATCCCCCAAAAAGAGAAAAAAAAAAAAATATTTTTTTTTAAACATCTAGGAGTAAAGCTATGTTAACATTTTTTTTTTTAAAGCCTGACCTCGTTATGCCAATCAACATATCTTGTAAATAAGTTGATATCATTTGTCTCATTTTGCGACTGATCAACACAGCATACTCGACAAAAAAAAGTCTTGGATCAAACCAAGACACAACAAACCTACCAGCTCTTACATAGCCTGGAACATAACACAAGCCTCTTTGAAGCTAAGGGTTTGAAAAACTACTTCTCCCAAACTTGAATATAATTGTGATTGGTCAATATGTTTCGGAATATAATTGTGATTGGTCAATATTTTTCGGAATTGTGATTGGTCAATACTTTTCAATTCTATCTTTCTCGTCAACTACATCCAATATTGGATAAGAGCTTGTTATACAATGAGGTAAATGTGGGTAAAGAAAAAAAAAGTGGGCGTGGGGAGAGGAGGTACAACCTGTGAAGGTGATGCATGAGCACAGCACAGGTTCGGAAGTTGGACGTAGGCAGTTTCCGCACGATGCCCGAGAGTCGCTCTATCATTTTGTCGCCAATCAGGCAACCAGACATGTTTTCCTGAAAGAACCATACCAAAACAGTTTTTGTGTGCATATACATGCTGTTGTGCATACATCTGTTTTGTATGTATACTTATTTTCTTGGTTTGCTAGCTCATCTGTGTGTGGAAATACATGCTACTGTGCGTAGATCTGTTTACTAAAATGTACACTTATTTGTCTGTTTGCTACCTCGTTTAAGAGAGAGAGAGGGAGAGATAGAGAGAGAGAGAGAGAGAGATAGAGAGAGAGAGAGAGAGAGAGAGAGAGAGAGTGTGTGTGTGTGGTGTGTGTGTTGTGTGTGTGTGTGTGTGTGTGTGTGTGTGTGTGTGTGTGTGTCTCTGTGTGTCTGTGTGTCTGTGTCTGTGTGTGTGTGTGTGTGTGCATGTGCAGGAGAAAGTGGGAATAGCTTGAGATGGAGGGTTTAATAAACACACACACAGACTCCAAATTTTACTCACTTTTTTTAAAAGGGAACATAAATATCAGGAAATCTACCAGACTGAAAAATAATAACCACTATCACAGACTGATTATAATCAGCAAAATAAAAGTTCAAACAAATATCCAGCAAATCCATGCCACATTATACCAAGTAAGTCTGAGAACAACACTATCACATAACAGGTAAGAGTTACATGCAGACGCTATACCTTGGCTAAATGGATGAAGTCGGAGTATAGCCTGAAGGTCAGCAGTGGTTCTGGTAGCTGCAACACGACACAGAAACACACTTGCATCAGTCTGATCAGAGAGTGCAGAAAAGCAAATATTAGCAAGATCACGACAAGATGAGTGAAACTGACTGCAGTACAGCTGAAAAGAAGCCAAAACTGTGAAAACAGACCTGTTAACCCCAAATTCGTGTACCTGTAATATCTCGGACAAAAACCTGTAATTTGAAAAAAAAAAAAAAACCTGTCATCTTCATAATCATAATACTTTTGCAACTTTTGAAGATTTGGAAGAGCCGGCCGTTGGCACGTAAGACTGCTTCGTCGCCATCTTGACAAGGTAAAAGACGCAAGGCATGCTGGGAAATGGTTTTTTTTTTTTTACTGCTTTTGACCAAAAAGGCCCTGTAATTGGGGGGAGGGGGGTAATTCCCGTAATTTCGATTTTTTTCCGTAAACATTATGGCAAAATCGTAAGGGTAAACAGGTCTGATTAAAAAACATGCAAGCATAAAAAGCAATATTTTTTAACCTTTACCAGCCAAGTCGTCCAAAAGTTGACGACAGGATTTCTCTCCCTTGAGGCGAGTCATCCAAGTCCGGATGACGGACAGACAGCAGTTCATTCTGCCGTGTCGTCCACAATCAGACGACGGGAACATAAAAAATTCCTACACTTTCCATGAAACGGTCCAAGGGAAATAAGCTCTGTAACTAGTCTTGGGGATGTTGGAACGAGTTGTCGACCATACTTTCAGTGGCCTATTGTGAACTTGGCTGACCCCAGGAGCTTTGAAACAAAGAAACTGGCGGCACCGCCACACGGCGCGGCACGTATTTCCTGTGCCAGAAAAAATGTCGGTCAGGCAAAGGGGTGGTAGCAATTTCTCGCTCATGAAGCCCTTGAAATCGTATTACAAAGTGGATCTGGTGATGAGGGGAGTTGAGTGTTTGTTCTTTCCTGTGACACCTAACACAAGACCGTCAGTTGTTGTAGAGCTACCGTACAAATAAATTAAAAAGTGGCCAAATCTGTGCGTCGGCAGGGAATGAGCGCTGTGCGCGAGCGTGCGGCAGCAGGGAATCGTGTCGTCGTGCTGCTCTCGGCTGGATAGTATTAAAACATGCGAGTCTATTTTTGACAAACATGCCTTTTCTTCATAATTATGTCAATGCAACTGATCACAGGACTGGTTGAATATGTGTGTGTGTTTTTCCCCCTACACTGAATATGTTACAGTTGTATCAGCAGATGTTACAATATGTAGCTTTGTTCTCACTGGCTTCAGTAAAGAGTCTATTCCAACTGGCTGATATCATTACGTTTACAATGACTGCGGCTTCTTTAGCAGAAGACATATCTTCCATACTAATAAGACCGAGTCATGCAACCAAGAATGGCATGGCAAGACTCTCCAGTCAAGTTGAAATAAACATGAGCAGATTTCCATTTCACAGGCAAACAAATGATGTTTTGACAGCAGGACATACGAGTTCCTCCACGAATGCAACCCCAATGCAGTACAGACCATAGTGGATGCACTGTGGAACCTGCATGTCTGTCCTACCTGGATCCCTTGTTCAGTTTTAGACTGCATGACATAGCTGTACTCTATGCTTAAATAATACCCTGGCGACAACCAGGCCTGAGAGATACAAACACCTGCAGTGTCAGTCAGGAAATTTGAGCAACACTCTCGTACATGTCCATCAAGTGGATGAAACTTGGCTGTGTGGTTCCAATTTTCCTAAATGAGCCCATACAAACTCAACTTTAGGCAGGATTTGGTCATGAATAAGACAGACAATGCTGCTATAGCCCAACCAACCACAAAGGGCTACATCAGGGCTGGGTCATGGACCACATCCACAAATATGAATAACTCTGGAATCAAACCCACAACCTCCCAGCCAGGAGTGTAATCTTCCTTTTTTTTTTGTCAACAGCTCTAAATAAACTGGCACAGCCCATTCACACCAGCTTGACACACAAGAAATAGTGCCAAAAAGCAAGGAGTGATTCACTTACCTGCCGCAGGTAAAGCTTCAAGACGTTGGAGATAATGTTGGGATGAACCTCCTCCAGGTCCACCAGTTCTGGGTTCAGGTCAAAACGTTGGCAGAGATTCTCCACTTTGCTCTTCACCCCCGACACTCTGTAAATGCCCTGCAACAAATGCAACCACCTCACAATCACAGTTCTGGAGTTCATAATCAGGTGTGTGTGTGTGTGTGTGTGTGTGTGGTAAACACCCTGTCACAAATGCAACTAAGAGAGAGACAGACAGACAGACAGACAAAGAGAGAGAGGAGAGAGAAAGAAAGAGAATAAAAGTGTATGTGCATGCATTTATGTGTGTGTGTGTGGCAAACTGCCTGCAAAAAGATGCTCACCTTACAACTATACTACAGGTGTTCATAGGCATGCATTTTAAGCAACTAGCTTACATATGTAGTTCTGGAGTTCATAATCAAGCTTTCTTTTGTGTATGGTAAATTCCCTAAACGAAATGCTACTACCTTATAAATGTAGTTCTGAAATTCAAAATCACAAATCTCTTATGTGTGGTCATAAATGCAAGAAATGCTGCTTCTCACCAGTACAATTCTGAAGTCCATAATCACACTTTTTTGTGTCTGTATGGTTGGTTATTCCTTGCAAATAATGCAGCCACTGTACAGTTACAGTTAAAAATCATGCTTGGTGTGGCTGTACAGTATATTTCTAATCAGAAATGCAGTTAAAAGTATAGTTCTGGAACTCATACATCTTTTTTTTTCTGTACAAGTGAATGTGGCTGTTTGTTGTAACTGTCACACTCCTGTTTGGATTTGTGGAATTTGGCATTAGAGTTATTGCTCCTGCTATCAACCTAAGTTATTGGGTGAAAAAAAACTGACTAAAACCCATTCCAGCTTCAGTCTTCTTTCCTCTTCATTCAAGAAAAAAATGTCTGTGTGCTTTGTTTCAATCACTTATCAATGAAAACAGCCAAAGACAGCCCCTGAAAACAACTTCTTTATTTCTAACTTTCCTGTCTTTTTATGTCACACACTGCATTTGATAGATGCATTTCTTCTTTACAGAATAAAGTTTATTTGATCCTCGTTTTGCTACTATTCAGAACTGATCATTAAGCTCCATCCAGGTGTGGCCGAATTATCAATGACATGCAAGGTGTTCCCTACTTTCACCAATTCTTCCTTCTTATCCACACTGTTCCTCCCATCCCAATGACAAGTGATATATTCTGCAATACATGCCCAGACATGTGGTTTCTTTGCTTGCTTGCACCTGTATTCTTTTATTTAAAAGGTGAACATTTTAACAGCAACGACCCGCTACAATTCAAAGATAAGAAACATCTGTGCCAAGTAGAAAATTAAGCTAAAAAAAACACACACACACAAAATGAAATGACATATCTTACATAAAAAGAACATCTCACCTATGTCACATGTAATCCTATCCACAACACACTCAAAAAACTGATCAATGTTTTGCAAATAGCAAACTGTGATCACCAATTCAGTTATTTACTTGCAACATAGCAGCTTACACGCACACACACACACAAATACTCCCAAGTTCTTTTCCGTCTCATTTCCAGAACAAGCTCTCCAATGACCACACAATCATTAGTCACAAAACAGCGCAATCTGGTTTCCAAAACTGAAGTGGGTCCAGTTATTGCTGTTCACTTGCCTCTATCCCTCTGTGAGAAAGCAACTACATACAGAGGTGTACAAAACTGTCAACACCACAGCCAGGAGATCTGAATTTCTCATAGTCTGTCAATAACTCAGCATCATGTGATGTCCTGTATCTATCATTTTAGAGTGTGGCTTACATATTTAGTCGGGTTGCTAGAAATCAAAGTTAACAAAACTGCCATACTTTTGTTCAGATTTTTTTAATCTGCAGGACCCAACAATAGATTTTCTACCATGTTTGTAACACTCAAATTTGTGACAAACTCCAAAATTTGTTTTCATACTCAAGCCTGCAGTACAAGAACGCAAGACTACAGCGTGAGTGCAGTTTGGTCAAGAACACTGTGAGTTCCTCAATTCAACCTGCTTTTGAGAATATGCTGAACTTTTTTTTTTTTAACATATAAACATGTGTGTGTGAGTGTGTGTGAGTGAAAGAGAGAGAGAGTGTGTGCATGTGCGTGTGCGTGTGTGTGTGTCACGGACCAGTTTTTATAGTGTTGGTTCTTTCCTTATTCTGTTAATATTTATCTTTTTCTTTCGTAGCGCTTGTTCTGTTCCACCTCTTCTATTCTGTCTAAGTATATTCCCTTCTCTGCTTTCCCCCCCCCCCCCCCCCCCCCCTTCCACTTGCATTTTACCTGTCGCTTGCCTTAAATGGACTAGCGTACAGAGCAGTCCATTATAAGTGCCACTGACCAATCAGCTTTGCCTTCACGTAGGCTGGCTGGCCGCGCGTTGCGCCTAGTGCAACAGGGCAGTGTGTGCAGATCCGCTCAAGAGAGAGGGTGTGTGTGTTTCATTTAACATCCACCTGAGGAGGATTGTGAACTTCGTTTAGTTCCGTCTTGCAGTTTTTCACCTGCTGTACCTCGGATTGTCTCAATGGCATCTCTGGCTAGAAGGTTCGTGATTGCGTACATTGCTGTGGTTAAGGTTTGAGCGAATGTGCGTGTGTTTGAACGAGTATTCTTATTTTATTCGTTCGTTTTGTTCAGTTCGTTATGATTTCCTGGAGTTTTTGGTCACAGGAGGATAGAGGGGAGGCACAGGGGGGTTAGTTCATGTTGGGAGTTTTTATATTATTTTCATGTGTAAGGTATGAGTGAGTGTGAATCAGTTTTGCTCTGAATTTCGTTTCTGTTAGTTCTGCTTTGAGTTGAGGGGCTATATATTTCCTTGACGTGTTTTTAAACGCCAAGTTTTATTATATTCTATGTATACCGCCAATATTCATTCCAATATGCCGCCGTTGTGACGTAGAGGTCACTGGGTGACCTTCTTGGGTCAGCCAATGAATAGCGAGTTTGGGCCTGGCTCAAGGTCGTTATTTTTCATAAACGTTTTTGGTCATAAAATATAGTGGCCAAGAACGCCCTTCTGTTCCCTGCTTTAGCCTGGACTTTATTTATTATTTGTTATTAACTTATGATCTTGGTGGAAGCCATCTTTGTTTTCTTTCCAATATGGCGTCTTGTTTACTTCCCCTTTTATTTTTTTTGGGAAGTTTTTCCATGTTTTGGTTTTAGTTTGACTTTGACAGATTTTGATTAGAGAATTTGTTTGATATTTTCTATGGAAGTGGGACTTAGCCATAGTTGGCTCAGGTTCCTCATTTTTCCCCAAAAATTTCCATTGGTTGGAGGAAGCGTGACTTAGCCACATTTTTGCAAATAAATTATTATAATAATTTCCGTCAACGTTGGACTTAGTCGTTCATTGACTTTATTCCATTGTATTTTTAGCAAGAATTTCTGCGGTGTAGTCCATTGTCGGACTTTGCAAATTTCTTCAACTTAATTATTATAATAATTTCCATTCAAATTTAACTTAGCTGTCCAGGCTAAGAATAGTATTGGTTTCTTAGTTTCTTGTTTACACTTGTAAACATTTAATTTAATCGTGCCTGTTAGGGTTCCTTCCCTTAAGCCACTGGACTTTGGTGTTCAGTGGTCGTGAACTTCATGTTCAGTTTGAGATTTATTCTCTCTATTCGGTCGGTTACCGCAGAATGACTGGAGGGGGACTGTGAGGATTGTAAAATAAATTTGAGCGCATAATAGATCATGTCTCCATAGATATTTGAACCTGAAATTTGTCCAGTAATTCAATCGAAACAAGTGGTACACTTTTAAAATGTATGTACCCACACCTTAAGATATACTTGCACACACACACACACACACACACACACACACACACACACAAACACACTGTAACTTCCCAAACAATGTTCCATGCCACATACGAATAAGACACCGATTTGGATTGACAAATAAATTATGAGACAATGGATTTTACAGCCATAGCTACAAAGCCCATACTACCAACAACTTCCTCAAAGCATTCACTATTTTACCAGCAGCAACAGAGGCAGAGAATAAAGTTTCTTACCAAAGCCTCTCAGAAATATATTTGGATTGCAGGATGAGGATGCTGAGCACAACAAACCATATTATTTCCAGTCTTATCATTTACCCCCTCTTCTCCTGTGACCTATGAAATGAATTCTCCAAGATATTATCTTCTTATGGACTGTCTGGAATCTACAGTTCCACACTGAACATCATTATCAGTGCTTGTTCATTTGTCTTGGCAACAGCACAGTGAGGTTATATACAAATTCTGTCCACTACAGTTTTAATCCATTAATACTTTCCAACTCATGATAATCGGAAACAAAGTACTCCTGACATGCAAAAAGCAACAGTTACAGCACATGCAAAATGCAACAGTTACAGCCAAGTAAAAATGACAACATAAAAAGCTTTAATCTATGACTCATGACTTTTTCAGTGCATTCATGGTTTAGACTAACAATGTACAAAGCGACTCTAATTACAAGAACATGCAGGGGAAAAAAGATAAAAGTAGTTTTTCTTTAAAATCTGGACTTCGTGCTGTACAAACTGAAGCTAACCATAGCAACACACATGAAGCTATAGCAAGCTCCAAACCCTTTGCGAGGAAAAAAAAAAGCTTAAAAGAAAAAAAGAAAGAAAAAAAAGAAATCTGCACCTTGATCATGACACCTCTCCTCTCGATCTCTGCCAGACATTTGGTGATGATGGGTGGCACCTGAGACTTGTAGTGCTCCACCTGCTCTTGGAAGTCCACTCCAAACATGGTGTTTCTCCGACCCTGATGGCCCTGAAACAGTGCATTACATTTGTTCAAATTTGTCAATGAAGCTTTGATGTGTGCCGACTTGTCCATATACATGGGTGAAACCTACAAAGCTTGATTTGACTGAAGTAAGGCCGGGTCCAGGGGCCACCTAGGCCCTGGGGGGGTACAGGGGCAGTGCCCCGTTGGGGGGTCCAGGAGGGTGAAGACCCCCGGGCAAAACTGAATTTTTTTTTATTTTTTAATAACAATAATAATGTATAATACTTATATAGCGCATTTCTTGTTGTACAACTCAATGCGCTTACATCCACCATTTGCACTTATTCATACAATATTCATGCACACAGCAAAAAGAAAATACACAATGGCAGACGCACCTACATGCATAAACTGCCTCACCGAACTAGTTGTAGAGGAATTTAGGAGAGATCTAGTCATCTACAGAAGAGAATAGGCTTTTTTGAAGAGGTAAGTTTTGAGCCGAGATTTAAAAGAAGAAAGAGTAGGCTGATTACGAAGGTCTTCAGGGAGGGAGTTCCAAATAGAAGGTGCTCTAAAACTGAAGGCTCTTTCGCCAACAGATTTCAGTGAACGCTTAGGGATTTTCAAAAGTTTTGTGAAGAAGAGCGAAGGGTACGAGAACTTTGTTTGGTGCAGAGAGAAGAAGAGAGATAGTGAGGAAGAGATTCATTGAAGTGGCGGAAAGCAAGAAATGCCAGTTTAAGGCCAATTTCATTGGCTCTCCTGCACCAGAAAAAGCTTAACTGTAACATGATTTCTGCAGTAAAAAGCTTAACTGTAACAGGTTTTGGTGAGTTACTGTTAGACTTTATGTTCCATTAATTCATTTAATGGATAAAAATAATATTCATGGCTTATTATACAAGCTCAGGAAAGTTAGTCTAAAAGTGTAGAAATAAACCAGAATATAAAAACTCAAAAAGGGAAATTTTTCTCACTCAATCTGAACTGATCAAACATTCCAAAATCATCAGTGATCAGCATGGCTTCGAAGTTTTTTTTTCCGTTCGCTCCGTAACTGATCGTTTTGGAGCAAACGATACAGAAAACGATACAGAAACACGTGCAGGCCACATTCATTTCTTGCACCACTTGTGATATCATTGCCGTCATCATCAGTTTTCTTTAGCCACTGCCATCTCCATTTGTTTCTAATTTGGCCCTCGATGCATGCTACTGGATCTCCTTCTTTCAAAAAAGCCATGACTACATTTCCGGAGCACCGTGCAAACTTTCATTGTCAGCCAAACGCGCCAATGTTAGCCTGTGAAGAGGCCAGAAACACAGAAACAGCTACTTCCAGAAGAGATCGAAAGCTTAGATCGAACACAAAATCGGGACCGATAAATCATGATTTTTTTTTTTAAAGTTCCATCAAGACTGAAAGTCATTTTGACGGATTTCCATCCATAGACGGAAAAGTTTCACCCATGCATATGCACAACACCACATCTGCCAAGCCAAGATGCCAAATACACAAACATATAAATCAATAAGCATGTGAATTAATAAAACACAATCAGAAAATGAAATGGGTTGAAGATGCCTGACCAAGACTTTTTCTTTCAAATATTTCTTTGTATCTATTTCTAAAACTGGTGATGTCCTTGCCATTATTTGGCCTTAACATCACTTCATTTATGGCAGCTCAATATGGCATGCCTATGTCTTGGACTTCTTCAAACAAATTGACACCAAGATCACTAGTAATCACTTGTTGTTATTTTTCTCCATTAAGAGGTCACTTCTTTAAACAAAATGATACCAAGAGCACTAGTAATGACTTGTTTTTATTTCTCCATTAAGAGGGCACTTCTTTAAACAAAATAATACCAAGATCACTTGTAATCACTTGTTTTATTTCTCCATTAAGTGGTCACTTCTTCAAACAAAATGATAACAAGATCACTAATAATCACTGTTTTTTATTTCTCCATTAAGAGGAAGTGAGTGGACAATTTGAACTGGTAAAGATACATAGTCAAACCTTTGTGCAGACACTTTATGATTCTACTACCAGAGCAAATCAAAGAACTTTGAAAAATTCAATTTGAAATGATTGTTAAAATGTTCCGCACATCTGGAAGTCAAATTTTGCTTTCAAATTCTGGAATAAACTCTATCAAAACAATGGAAAGAAGTGATCAACATTCCCTCTTTCATTCATAAAACACTGACACCGATCCACAGACATGCATCAAAAACATCTCCATTATCAATTCCTTCACGTGAAACTGCCAATCTAAAACCTCCAGCCATTCTAAATAAGTAAATCTGTCTGACTGATCAAAAAAAAAAAAAAAAAAAAAAAAATTAATGTAATAAAACTTCACCATCAGGCGTGGAAGGTCCAAATTGTCTTCATCTCCCACAGTTGCTGTTCTCTTCATGTGGCTTCGTTTCTGATGAGCTGGTTAAAACAATTAAACATCAATATATTCACATTCTCCATTACTCGAATTTTTAAACATCAATACATTTACATTCTCCATCACTTGTACTTCATCAAACAAAACCTAAGGTTCATATTTTCTCCCCCTTCTCACTAAACCTGAACTGTTAGTCTGAGTGTCAGTCTTTCAGTTGAGACAATCAATCATGATCTCATACACATATCTAATCTGATATACAAACCCCATGTTCTGTCTGTCTGTCTGTGTGTGTGCTATCTTGCTCCTTTTAGAAATCCAGGATTTTCATGCCATCTCCAAAGTCAGCAAGGTGACTCATTAGCATATTTGGGCGGAGCAAGAGCAAATCATTTTTGGGTGCTAGACAGCTGCATTTTTAATACGACAAAATTGTGAAGCAAAGCAACATTGGGATTCAAAGCTGGCCAAAGAAAACTGTGATTAGTTCCATGACAACTGAAGGACAAAGCCTCTCACTGTAGTATACCAGTGCTGGGGCTGGGAGAGAGAGACTAAAGGGGAAGGCAGGATAGGAGGGGAATGGATGGGGGACATCGATAACTAAAATGAGAAAAAAAGGGAGGGAAGGGGGCGTAACAGATTCAACAGCTAACAACATATCAAAACAGCCCACAACATCAAGAGACTCGTTCCTGTCATGCATGCATGTGCGCACACACACACACACACACACACACACACACACACACACAGAGCAGTGGAAGACAACTTATTCCAGTTCCTCCTAATACACACAATTCCGCACCCTGCTTCTGCACACACAAATAGCCCACCTGTATTAGTCAACTTGTCCATATCTTCCTCTGCCAGATCTTCCAAGGACTGTGCAGAGACAATCTGCCTCCGAAGAAGGTCATGGGGAGAGCTGCTAGGCGATGATTCATGGGATTTGTTGCTGCCACTGGCACTGTCCGTGTCACTGGCCGCCTGCTGCCACCATCTGACCCGAGTTCTGTCCCCAAGCCTTCACCGGCAGACGGTATTTGTCTGACAACAGAGCTACCAAAATCAAAATGTACACGAATCACAAGTCATATGACATCTTCTCTGATAACATCATCCATAAACCACAGCAGAGCACTGAGGAATGCCTGGAGAGGCTCCATCAATACTGCCCATCTTTTAGCTACAGATCCACCTTGTTTCACTCACGGCCACCATTCTTCTTCACACCATATTTGCTCCATTCACTTTCTTTTGAAAGACATGAAATAATCATACGTTGCGACAGATTCTGGACAATTCTACGTAAATCTAAGGAACAATTTGCTTCTGTCTTCCTTCACACATTTTATTTTTCCAGTTCTAGAGAACTTGTAGCTGAAATTACCTTATTCTTTTTGATAATTTAAATTTTTGTAAGAATGGATTTTGGCTACACCGCATTTTTTAAACAGCAGGATCTCACCCCATTTCTGCCGCACTCTTGCCACCCCATAACCCAATGTGAACAATGTTACCCCTTCCTTTTCCTCTTGTCTCCCATTCTCTCCATCATCCCAATTCCCTACAAAATCAGTATAGCATATGGAGTAGGAATACAATTTAAAAGAATCAAATTTGATCAGACATCAAAACATATATTGCATCATCGTTTAACAAAATTCAAACAGAAGAAATGGAAAAGAGAAACCTGAATGATATATGGGTGTGATTCATGATGTAAACTCGGTGCAATCCCCCCAGCCTAAGGAGGCATTATTACCTCCCTGCTCTCTTTTTTTTTTCCTTAATTTTCTTATGATCCTGATAATGTCCCACATAAAGTAGTGATAAGGCATTTAAAACAGTTACCAATGAGAAAATAAAAAAATAAAAAACTCATACAGACTTTAGTAATATGCCTGACAACCCTTCATGTCTTAACACTGCTGCTGTCTAACAGTTGACAGGCTTTCTCTGATCATTCATAGTCTGCTTTCTAACATCATTATCTACTTACACAATACTTTAAATACCTAATGCTGATGTATCTGGGAATCGCTTGCATCATGCCCACAGACAACACCGACACTGCTGAATAATTGGGCAATCAGAGACAAACAAGAAAACAAGTATCCAGAGAACTGAACTAGGAATTACAAGTAGACAGATTAAGAAGACTACCTTTTAACTGAACCACTTCTACCTTCAGTCACGATTATTCTTCAAACAAATTAAACAATCACCTGTTTAAAGAGCATGGCAAGTGTAAGCCCACAAAAATTCCAACAATACCAGATACCTCTGCGCGGTGAGGAAACAGGAGAACCTTCATTGGAGTGAATGTGATCTCCAGATGAGCCGTTCGAGTGTATGGGTGACCTTCCTGGCCTCTCCCGCTCTGCATAAGAAAATTCAATATTCATGGCAAGTACACATGACATGATGCTCAATTTACCTCTTTCACTATCGGTGTCTGCATATGTGGGCATCTGCTCACATTCTTTTTTTCATTCTGTTCTGTTCTCTACATGCTACTAATGACATCAGAGTGATGCACTTCACAGTAAGTTTCTTCATCATCAAAGGGAAACGACTCTTTTCAGATATGCACTGATTTGATGCCATCCAAAATATTTAAAACTTAATGGCCCCACAACACTGAAACAAAAAGGA
>JAFLJL010015025.1:12500-14849 GCA_018398815.1 Conus ventricosus | reverse complement strand
GTTGGCGGAAGTGTCATGTGCACGAGACCGCTGACATGCGTCGTCACATCCACGTCGGCACTGAGCCCAGCTTCCTGTCAGAGATCTGGAACAGACAGGAGATGGGAGGGGATTGACCTTAAGGTGAGGTCTGGAACAGACAGGAGATGGGTGAGGTCTTGAAGGGACAGGAGATGGGCAGTTATTGACTTTAAGGTGAGGAGAGTCTGAAAGGGTTGTCTCTTTATGAGCACATGCTTTCCCACCCTCTCTCCCAGATGGATAGATAGATAGATAGATAGATAGATAGATAGATAGATAGATAGATAGATTGACAGACAGATAGAGAGAGAGACAGATAAACGGGGATGTTCACAGCCAACATACGACCATGGGTGAGAATACCCAAGCATAAGCAGCAGCGAAAATGACGTATGTCTATGACGCATGACAAAGTGGACATATTACGTCAGATGTATATTTATAGATAGATAGCTAGATAGATAGACAGACAGATGTGCATATATGTATGAAGAGAAAGAGCATGCGCAAGCAAGCAGATATCAGGCAGCCTGCTGGTCTCCCAGTTCTGGTCACGTGATGGGCATGATTATTAATTTCTTTTCCTCTGTGATATCTCTGGCTGTATCAACATCCGAGTGACGTCAATGCGCGCGACAGCGACGTCATGACGCCTGAGAAGGAGAAAGGATATGATTTTTGTTAGCTAACCTTCCATCGGCTGAAGGCAGTGAGGGTGTATTGGCGCACAAATAGCTGTACGTATGGAAACAGGCTTTGGCTGTTGTGTCGTTACGACCCACGTTGTTTTTCCATGGACTGAAAATTGGTGTTGCTGTATTACGATGTGTTCGACTCTCTCTCTCTCTCTCTCTCTCTCTCTCTCTCTCTCTCTCTCTCTGCTAGTTACGCAATGGTCCACTCGTTTCTGTTGATAAAAAGTTTATCTCTTTGGGATTTTTTTTTAACAGCTTTAATCTATCAGACAGCTGGTGTCATTTTCTTTCCTTTCGTTTTAATCGGCAGGTCACGTAGACATTCAAAATGCACCTTATCAGTAAAGGCAAACACAGGAGACGTGACATTTGACGAAACAGACATAATGCTGCCTTATGGTTTAAGCACCAAACATTTTCCCATAATGATACTACTACTACTACTAATGATGGTGATGATGATGATAATAGCAATAACAATGACAACGATTTATAAAAGTAATAGTAACTGTGATAATAATAATAAGAAGAAGAAGAAGAATTAAGAAGAAGAAGAATCTTCTTCTTCTTCTTCTCCTTCTTCTTCTCTTCTTCTTCTTCTTCTTCTTCTTCTTCTTCTTCTTCTTCATCATTATCATAATCATCATCATACTTTATCATTGTCATCATCATTATCATGATTATCATTATTATCATTGTTATTGTTATCATTATCATCATCATCATCATCATCATCATCATCATCATCATCATCATCATTATTATTATTGTTATTTCTACTGTTGTTGTTGTTGTTATCATTATCATTATCATTATTATTATTATTATTATTATTATTATTATTATTATTATTATTATTATCATCATCAGTATTGTTATTATTGTTGTTGTTGTTCGTAGTAGTAGTGGTAGGAGTAGTAGTAGTAGTATCATCATCATCATCATCATCATCATCATCATCATCATCATCATCATCATCATTATTATCATTGCTGTGTGGTAGTAAGTAGTAGTAGTAGTAGTAGTAGTAGTAGTAGTAGTAGTAGTAGTAGTAGTAGTAGTATCAGCAGTAGTAGTATCAGTATTATTAATATCATTATTATTATCATTATCATTATTATTACTATCACTGTCATCATGATTGTTATCATTATTGAGAAAATATAGACATTTGCTTGTTACAAAAAGCATGAACTTTTACATTTTGTTAGTGTTTCATCCAAAATTGCTTTTGATGGAACACAGGACACGAAACGATTTCGCCCCCATCCAAACTATTGTGTTCCAGTTTGATAAATTGTACGTCCATTAAATGGGGGAAAAATCTGTAATACGAGTAATATACTATAAAGGTGGGGGAACGAGAATATTAAGGAACGATCAAGATTTCCAACAATTAGAATTTAAAGAGGATCTGAAATGAGGCACAGAAACACGCACAGTAAATGATAAACGAAGAATAATAAACCAGCCTAATCTTGAAGGGGGGGGGGGGGGGAGTACTTACCTTTCTATTTTCAAAGCTGATTTCAAACTTAACAACAGTGCGCAAGTAGAAGGCGGCAGGAAATGGGGGGGGGGGGGGGGGGGGGGGGAGGGGAGGGGGGGGGGCGAAGAAGGAGGAGAGGAGAGA
>JAFLJL010015025.1:0-5000 GCA_018398815.1 Conus ventricosus | reverse complement strand
GATGAACTGAGCTGTGTAGTCACCTGGCGTCCCGGCCAAACCAGTGATGTGAAGGCGGTGATGAACTGAGCTGTGTAGTCACCTGGCGTCCCGGCCAAACCAGTGATGTGAAGGCGGTGATGAACTGAGCTGTGTAGTCACCTGGCGTCCCGGCCAAACCAGTGATGTGAAGGCGGTGATGAACTGAGCTGTGTAGTCACCTGGCGTCCCGGCCAAACCAGTGATGTGAAGGCGGTGATGAACTGAGCTGTGTAGTCACCTGGCGTCCCGGCCAAACCAGTGATGTGAAGGCGGTGATGAATTGAGCTGTGTAGTCACCTGGCGTGATGTATGCAAAAACAAGCAAACAAGCGAACGAAAGTCAGCAATGGAAGCAAAGAAATTAACGAACGAGCAAGCTTGATATCACATTCCCTTCTCAATATTCACTGCAGGGTTGGGGGACACGGGAATCAGTAGGGGGTGGAGGAGGAGGAGGGGAGGACGCACAAGAGTGTGGCAACGACTGGGACTCTCCATTTTCAGGCTCTCGCCCTCAAGAGTCTCCCGGGGTCCCAGTCAACCCAAGGGGTCCCCGCCCACCAACCTGCCGCCTTAACTCTGCTGCACGTGAACAATGTTGACAGCGCCTCCCTGTGCGTGAAACAGCCACTCTGAAAGCGAAGGGCTTTCCGAACAGTCTACATAATTCAGTTTGTGCTGACTTGTCTAGAGTAAGGAGAACGAGAGTCATTGAAAAATAAATAGTAGCGAAACAACAGGAGGCAGAAGAAAGAGGACTTGAACACAAGTAAGTCAATAGGGGGCGAAATACATGAAAGCAAACCAAGCCTTGGAGAAACAAGCGTTGTTGACCCTTCATACTTCAAAACTGACTTTCTGTTTTAAAAAAAATAATAACCCCTACCTCCATTCCTCTCTCTCTCTCTCTCTCTCTCTCTCCTCCTCTCTCTCTCTCTCTCAAGAAATTAGAGTGTGTGTGTGTGTGTGTGTGTGTGTGTGTGTGTGTGTGTGTGTGTGTGTGTGTGTGTGTGTGTGTGTGTGTGCGTGCGCGCGCATGCCACACGTGCACATATGTACATGAAACAAGTGCACAACACCAATATATGCCCACAACTATTTTAATCCTTTCGTCCGAAAGCTGTCCTGCTACGGACGATGAAATACGTGTCATTGTCACTGTCATTGTCTGCCCCCCCCCCCCCCCCACCCCCCCCCCTCACAAAAAAAAGGAAACAAAAATGTCGACTGAAACTAAGAAAACTTCACTGACACATCAAGAACAACAAAAACCAGCAGGTGAATCCCTTTGGCTTCTTCTACCAATTGGAATGAAGCTTAGAGAAGTTGAAGAATAACGTACCCGGGCGTAAATATTGATTATTTCATGAATTAAGAAAAATACAGCGATGCATTTTTCACAAATGCACGCAAAATAGTATTATTCTCTGACTGACAGGAAGATTTTCAAAAGTTTTACTCACAAAAAGCAATTTTCAGCATTGGGAGATCTAAAGATTACTACACAGCTGTGTGGTACAGTTAACAAAGAATGTGGCTTGATGTACTAAGTGATGTTCAATTACATTAAAGAAAAATATTGACAGCGGCTGGGACACTTTGCAATGAAATAAAAACTTTAGATAAAATCAGAATTAAGAATGGAACAGTATACGGACTGGGACTGGGTAACACTTGAATTTAGGGACTCTCAACTCCATACATCTTTTTTGTTCGTGTTTGTTCGTTTGTTTAGTCAAGAACAAAATGAGTTGTTGTTGTTGTTGTTTAATCTAAGTTGTCTATTAATGTCAAACAAACATATAAATTGGTATGTGTAAACTATTTCAGATTTAGGATTTTACGGGAAAGAACTGAGTTGGAAAATAAAGTTAGCTTTGATTATTGCAGAATTGGATATATGCATTTTGGTACCAGTACAGTTTGGCTTGTGCATTTTTGTCCTCTTTATTTGTATTTTAATTGTTGTAAACGCTTTGGACTTGTTAAACAGTAAGCAGCATAAATATCCATTAATGAAATTTTCATTATTGTTATTATTATTATTGTTGTCGTTGTTGTTGTTGTTGTTGTTGTTGTTGTTGTTGTTCTTCTTCTTCTTCTTCTTCTTCTTCTTTCAAAATGAGCCCTGCTTCTAAATAAAGTTATATTATGCAGATTTGAATGGATGGCCACTCAACTCAAATGTCACTGTAAGCTGTTATTTTTCAAATTATTAGGGTTTTTTTTTCCCATGTTATTTCGCTGATGTTATCCACCTACAACTCCGTGAATCTGCGTTATTCAAAAGAAGCGGGGAAGTGGAGCTTTTATGCAGTGACCGTGACAAGTGAAAGCCGTCGGAGAGATATCAAAGACATGCAATAGACTTGTTAGCCGATAGCCCGCGGGAAAAACAGGAGACAGACTGTGCGCAGGTTGGTGGTGTCTCCCTCCCAAGAGCCACCTCTGGTAAACGTGCTGACTCGGCGATAGTAATGGTGTGTGTGGCCTGATCGGCTGCCGTACTTGTATGTCGTCGGTAAATTTACTTCTACAACGAGATTAACTGCTGGGTACAAACCCTGTGGGTTCAGCGCATTCTACGTGTTTGTCTCTCATTACTGTTGCTGTTGTTTCAAGAGACGTTCGTGTTGTTTCATCGTCGCTTTTGTTATTCCGTCGAGTCAGGTTTCCACCCTTTCACTCCTCTGCTATCTCCTTCCTTTCCCTCCTCTCACTTATCCCCAACCCCTGCCTCTTTTCCACCCCCACCCCCACCCCTACCCCCCACCTATCCTGCGCCCTTCTACAGTTTGTGCGCTGGAAAGTTTGAAAACCAAATTTGAAAATAGAAAGGTGACTATGCTTCCTCCTAAGACCAGACTGGTTTATCATTCCTCATTTACAATTTGTCCGTGTTTCTGTTCCTCACTTAAGATTCTCTGGGCCGCCCAGCCTGGCGAAGCACCATCACAAAAGGTGCATGTACATCAGAGAAGAGACGCACACCAGAAGCTGAGAGAAAGCGAGCCGCGCGCACGGCCAGAGCCGGATCAGCTCATTACTCCCCCGGCTCGTTACTCCCCCGGCTCTTTACTCCCCCGGTTAGGGTTAGGGTTAGGGTTAGGGTTAAGGTTAGGGATAGGGTTAGGGTTAGGGTTAGGGATAGGGTTAGGGTTAGGGATAGGGTTAGGTTAGGGTTAGGGTTAGGGATAGGGTTAGGGATAGGGTTAGGGTTAGGGTTAGGGATAGGGTTAGGGTTAGGATAGGGTTAGGGTTAGGGATAGGGATAGGGTTAGGGTTAGGATAGGGTTAGGGATAGGGTTAGGGATAGGGTTAGGCGAGCCGGGGGAGTAACGAGCCGGGGGAGTAACGAGCCGGGGGAGTAACGAGCCGGGGGAGTAATGAGATGCTCCCGCCAGAGCTACCTCCACCTCCACTGTAGCACCCACCCACATGTGTCCCACATGTGGGCGTTCCTTCCGGGCCCAGATCGGCCTCACCAGCCACCTGCGGACCCACACTCAGCGATCTTCCATCTGAGATTGAAGTCATGGTCATCTTCGAAATTGAAGGAGGAACAACAAGATTCCCTGTAGATTCTAATTGTTGAAAATGTTCATCATCCTTACAGTTCTCTTCCTCTACGTTTATAGCATATTGCTACAGATTCTTTCCCTTTAGTGGACGTGTTATTTATTCAACAGGAACTCAATGGTTTGGATGGGGGTGGAAATCGTTTCATGTCCTGTGTTCCATTGAAAGCAATATTGGATGAAGCACAAACAAAATTTAAAGTTTATGCTTTTTGTATTAATCAAATGTCTGTAATTTCTAAACAACAATGATAATAATAGTAATGATGATGATGATGATGAAAAAATATAGATGATGATGATGATGATGACGATGATGTTGATAATGATGATGATGGTGATGATGATGATGATATGGATAGTAATAATAACAGCAATAATAGTAATAATAATGATTATATAGTAGTAGTAGTAGTAGTAGTAAATACTATAGTTACTATCGTTATTATTTTTATCATAATTATTATCATTATTATCAGTAGTAATAGGAGGAGGAGGAGGAGTAGTAGTGTTATTATCTCAATTATCAGAGATTTTCGTGCTGAAAATCAGTAAAAGCATTATACTTGTTTCGTCAAAAATCACGTCTTGTGTGTCGGATTTTGCTGATAATGTGCATTGTGAATGCCCAGGTGACCTGCCAATAAAAATGAAAGCAAATGAGACCTGTGGTGGACGAAAAGCGCTCTGAGACGAACTGTTCACCTTCAGAAACGAGTGCGCCGACCATTGCACGACTGGCATACACAGCGGTGCTGATCAACGTCAGGACTTCTCAAACAGTCACAAAAACATGGGGCAGAAACAGAGAGAGGAGACGGCGAGGAAGGGACTGGCGATTGAAAAAGGAAAAAGGAAGGAAGAGGAAGCTGGAGGTGGGGTGGAGAAGGTGGGGGAGGGGAAGAGGAATTTTGCTTATAGCCCGGCCGACCGCAAAGGGCCGTATCAGGGCTGTCACCACGTTAAGATCAGTTCACAAGTCATCGAAAGAAAAAAAAAACTTCACACAAAAGGCCACGAAAGGCCTAGGAACAGGCAATATAATAGATCTGCCTTCGAGAGGGATTACGATGGTTCTTTTATGCAGCTAGTAAAGAGTTTTCATATTTGAAATATATTTTCTAAATAGTATGTTCCCATTTTCTTCATCTTCAACCCCCCTCCCCCCCCCCCCCCCTCCTCCGCCTTAAGTTCAAATCTTTGCCAAATCATTACTGTGATGACGGAGGGGTTGTTGGCCTGCGCTTGTTTTCCCCTACTATTAGATTGTTCGTCTTTGTATTTGTCTGACTTTATTCAAGTTTGCCAGTCTTGAATAAAAGTTACTCTGTGTTAGGTTTTCTTTTGGGAGCAAGAGTTACCCTACTTGTTTATTTTTATCGTTCACACATCTCTTTAATT
>JAFLJL010015024.1:2500-15000 GCA_018398815.1 Conus ventricosus | reverse complement strand
AGGGGCCCACGACCCCACTCCCCCCAGAAAAAACCCAACTCCCAGGGGACCCAGCCCCACTAACCCCAGAGAAAACAGCCCCCAATGAAAACTGACCCCACTCCCCCCAGAGATAAAACAACTACGGGCCCAACTGACGCAACCAAACCACAGATGGGACCTTTTCAAACTGACAACACAGCCCCCAACCACCACCAATGCCAGAAAACAAGAAACAGACGCAAAGAATTGCCCCCGGCCCTTTTTCTTTCACTGCATCTGCCCGAAAATTCTTGCATCAAAAACCTTAAAGCAGATAAAAAAAACTCAATTGACAATAAATTTGGGGGTTTTTAAAACAACGATGCGGGAAAAAAATTTGACATTTTTGCAAATGAGTGAAACACACAAACCCCAACCCACACAAAAAAACAAACGAAGCTGTTTAAAAATGTGTCTAAACCGTCAAAAGCACCTTTTGAAATAAACACTTTCCCTGTCAGCCCCAAAACCCAAAGTCCACGAAAATTCATCAAAAAATTAAATGCAGCCAGAATTTAAAAAAACAGGAAAAAATCTAGCGACGTGTTACAAAGCATAGGGGGAATTACGGCTGACAAAAAACCCGACTGTCACTAAACGCGTGCCCAAAACCCCCTTCACTGTCCCACAACAAATCACCCTTTGACAAACAGAAAGACGACTCCACCCCCCTGTCATAGGTAAAAACCAAAAACAGCCCTTTGATCGACACCCAAAAAATCAAACTACCCCAAAATTCAGGATCCGTTTTCCCCCCCCAAAGGGAAAACTTGTCAACTTAAATTTGGGGGTTTCCCAAACCCTTTTCAGTATAAGGACCGCAGAGACGGACGGGAGGGGGCTCCCCCAAATGTACGCAAAAATTTTCCGGGGGAAAAGGTGCCCTGAAAAACACTGCTCCCTAAAAGATTGTGCAAAACGAAGGAGTGCAGCGGGGGGCCCTTGCTTGGGGGAAACGACCTTCACAACACAAACTCGTAACACGCTTCAGCAGGACTATGGGCCCGCTTCGGGGACGGGTAAAAGATTTTTTCCTTTGGTGCCAAAATTGCTGTCTCTGCTCAAATTTTCCTAAAAAAACCTTTTCCCTTTTTGAAATTCTTTAAATTTGTTTAAAAAGGGAACGCATGTCCAATGTGCAAAAACCAAGTGCATGTTTTTTGTTTAAAAACAAATTTCGTTGATAAAAATTTCGGGAACGTTAAAAAGTTTAATTTCACATCGGAGGTTTTCCCCTTTCGGGCCATGGCTTGCCCGCTCTGGTTAGGGCAAATAAATTCAGTTTCGGGCTCCGTGTGAACTGGCCCCCAGGGAATACAGAAAATGGGGCACCCCCCAAAGCAAAGGTCAGGAAACAGCCCATTGAAAAACAAACCGTAACAATCACAGTCTTCAAAATTAAAAGAAAACCAAGTCAAGCAGCCTTCCCTACTAAATTCCGTCGGAGGGTGCACCCCAAAGCCCCCCCATCATAGAAATCGCCGGGAATTTCCTATCCTAAAAAATTTTACCCCCAGAGACAGTTCAACGTAGTTTTCAAACAATCACGGGACAATGCCCCCCTGAAATTGTCCACCAGAAATCCAGTTGTTCTTAAAATGAAATTTTTTCCCCACCAGGGAAACCCACCCATCCCGTATTTAAAACCAGACCTCCCATAATCAAGGGCCGATGTTTTCCCCCCCCATGTGGCCTTTTTTTCCCCCCCCCCCCCCTTTTTCTGCCTTTAAACCCTTTGGGGTCACAAAGAAACCCTTAATTCCCTCCCCCCTTTACTTAACAAAAATTCCGGATCAAAAATTTCCCAAAATAACCTTGTTTCTCCCCTTTCCCAAAATTGCACCCCCCGAGCCCTTGCCTACCCTTCCCCCCCCCGCCCAAATTTACCCATCCCCTGCCCCCAAGCTCCCCCACCCCCCCTCCCCCCTTCCCCCCCCCCCCCCCAGCTGTGTCTTTTTTTCCCTCCTGTTTGCTCAGCCCTCACCTTCCCCTTTCCCCAACACGCACGACTCCTCCTCCCTTCCCCCCCCCCCCCCCAACCCTGTAGCTTTTTCCCCCCCCCCCACCCCCCCCCCCCCCCCTTCCCCCGGGGTTTTGTTTAGTTACTATGGATGACTGTACTATTGTGCCCCGGGACAGCTTGAAAGCGACTTTTGTCTTGGTTGGTCTTATTTCCTAATATTTTTTATCAACAAAAAACGGGAATTGCCTTTGGACTGAACTTCATTGCCCTCCTTTTTGGATTTTGTGTGTTTTTTGGGTTTATTTTAGTTTGCTGATTTTATTTTTTAATTTGTTTTTGAAACCCAGAAATTGCTGATTTTATATTTTAATTTTGTTGGAAAAGGGAATATTTTTTTTTTTTTTTAATTGCTCAGGCCCTTTACTCTAAAAAATTTAAATAAAATTGGACCATTTTTAAAGAAATTTAAATTACTGATGCTGGTTTAACCAAATTGGTCACCAAAAATGTTTATCATCCCAAATAAGATTCATTTTTCTGTTTTCCAAAACGAATCCCCTTCTTTTTCATCGTTTTGGTCTTAGTAAAACTCCCCTTTAAAATCCCTTTCACTAAATACATTTTTAAATTCATAACTAACTATAACTATGTCCGACCCGGGCAAACATTTCGGTGAAACGGACTCGGAATAAAAATTTTTCACCCAAAGCATCGCTCCGTACAAAAAGGCGGCGTACCTTGACCTGATAATGTTGAATGCCTGTGGCTGCAGGTCAAACCCTCCAACCACCCCCCTTTTCCCTAGTTGGATAGTGACAAAAATCCCGCTGCCATTTTCCCTTGGAAATGACAACTTTGTACACATGATGGATAAATTGTTTTAAGAGCTATCCAAATGTCTTTCTTTTTCGGTGTTTTTTAAAAAAATTGGGATCATTTAAAAAAAGGGGCCGCCTGCCTGGGTTTCGCCCACCACACTCTTTGGTTTGCATCAGCTTATTCATAATCCAACTAAATCGCAAAGACATCTTCTACATTGCGGGGATCATATCTACACAAAACAAAAAAAGCTAGGGTATCTAACATAACAGTGGGCAACAAAAGCATAAGCAAACCACGCCTCATTTTTTTCACTTGGTCTTGAAAATTTCCCAAAGCAACAAAAAAAAGGGGCCCACAACCATTCAATATCGCTGCTTCAAAATTTCAGTAAGGAGGGAATTTTTTCTGGGTTTAAAGCTTAGCTCCTTTCTACAGTGAACTCAAAACACAGACCCAAAATTTAAAGCGATAATACCTGGTATAATACTTTCCTCAACGTTGAAAACATGCCCCACTTAGAAAAAAAGGGAAAAACACGGGTTACTTCCCACTGGATGACAAAAAAATTTAAATTATAAAAAATGGCACAAAGGGGAGGGCATTTAAAAACCCAAAAAAAAAGAAAAATAATTTTAAAAAAAGCAGAGAAACAAGAAACAATCTATTAAAAAATAAAAAACTGAGCTTTTTGGGAAACAAAAAAAACCCAAAAGGGAAAACAGCACTTTAAAGGCTGCTGTTAAAAAATAACTGACAAGTCAAAAGAAATCAATAATCCCTTTTACTATGGGGTCGCAAACACTTTCAAAAATCTTTTCCCTTTCGGGTAATTTGAATCAGAACACACGCTGCCAGTGTCACTTTTTTTAAACAATGAAACCCACCTTTTCCCTTCAATCGTTTTGTCAAAAAGGGATTAAAAACTAGAGATTAAATTTATCATCCCCCTTGCTTGCATTAATGAATTTTGGTTTCCCTTTAAATTTTTAAAAAAACTTAAAAAAAAAAAAGCAATGGGTCCAGAAACCCTTAAATGCTTCTATACTCAAGCTCCCTCTCCCTTTACATTTTTTGAACCCTTACGATTTTTAAAATTTTGGGTTTTGATCAAAATTTTTCCCCAATTGGGGCCCCAAAAGGCAGCAAAAGTAAATTCCCATCCCCAAATCAAGAGATCACACGATTTAAAAAATTTTTTAGACCAAAATCTCTTTTTTTCCGTTGTATCAAAAACCTCTGAAAATGCATTTCACAAACACCAAACCAAACATAGGGAACATCAAAAACCCTGCCCAAACCCTTTTCCCAGTCAGCTTTCGTAAAAAACCCACTCATGCCACACGGCCTTAACACCCCTCTGTAAATACATGGCTTCACCCATAAAACAAAGAAAACTCACTGGAACGGGGTTTTCCCCCGTTTTTTAAGAAAGCTTTTGATCTTGTAACCAAAACCCTTTTATTAAAAAAAATGACTGCAAAAGTTAAAAATCCGGCGTAGTCACCTTTTTTTCAGCCCTTTAACTTGAAAGCAGGACCCAGCGTGTTTATTTAAAAAACGGTACAAATTTCCCTCTGAAGGAATAGTGAGCGTGGCTTTCCCCCCAAGGCCTGCCCTTGGGAAACCCCCTTCTCTTCTTTTTTTTTTTAAAAATAAACCTACCGATGCACAATCTCCAATGATGTCAGCTTGATCTTTTCGCGACGATAGTTTCTTAAAAGTATTGATACAAACATCATGTCCTGTACAAATATCTTTACAACAAAAAATCACTGATGTCTTAGAATGGGGCAACCAAAACCGAATGGTCCTTTAAACCGCACAAAAAAAAAAAATGTATGGCCAAACAACGAACCGAAAAAATCAACGACAGCATCTTATGTTTAAGCCAAAAAATAGTGAAACCTTGATCGAGCGGGTTTCCGAAAACCGTGTCTTAGGCCCGGGTCAAAAGAAAGAGAACTTTTTAAAGGCAATCACTAAAAAATCAGTTTGCAAACAGTTTGGGTCGCAATTTGTTTTTTCTCAATAAACCATTATTAAAGTTTTTAAAACCCCATAACCGAAATTTTTTTTTGGGAAGGGCCCCTTTCCCCTTCTCACATCAACTATGCTCCCTGTCTGGAGGGGGTGGGCCGGGGAAAATCACATAACAAAGACAACTCTATACAAACGGGGAATTAAAACTGATTCTTCCCGAAAAATCCCTATCAAACCCCGGGGCAAATTTGCAAAACTAATGATGTTACCACTGCAGACCAAAAAGACCTAAATAACAGTACATAAAAGATTTTAAAAACCAGCAAACAAAAGGCTTGCTGAGTTTTAATTTCCCAAAAGGCCAAAAAACCGATAAGATTCAAAAAATTACATTTTACCACGTGTCCGCATTGATTTGTTCAAATCAAAAATTTTCATAAATTTTTTCCATCTGTTGGAAAATTTTTTCCTCCGTCTGCCAAAACATTTCCCAAACACTGCCGCCTTCAAATCCCGCAGTACTTAAAAAATTTCTTGAACAATAAAACTAACCCCTTTTTATCATGTCTAACGCCCAAATTTTTATGCTTCCCCCTTTAAATTTAAAATTTTTCTAATGAAAAAATTTTTGGGGTGTGTGTGGTGTGTGTGTTTTGTGTGTGGTGTGTGTGGGGTGTGGTGTGTGGTTTTTGTGTGTGTGGTGTGTATGTTGGGATGGGTTTTAGATTGGGGAAGCGCATGTGTGCGTGTATTTTGTGGGCTGTGGGATGCAAGGAGCCGGGGCCGCGGGGACGGTCTGAATTTTTTTTGGTAAATTTTTTTAATGGATTTTTTTTTTTATTTATTTTTTTTTTTTTTAAATATTTTTTTAAAACTATTGTTAATTTTTAAAATTAAATGTTCTAAATTTTTCATTTTTTTCTGTCATTATTAAAAATGTGCAGTCTTTTTTTGTTTTTTGCTGTAGAATAGCAAGGGGCAGAATTTGGAAAGGGAAAAGGCACTGCCTAAAACTCTATCCTTTTAGTAATAAAGTTTTTTTAGGGGCTTTTATTTTTTGGAAATTTACTTCCTTCTTCTTCTTTTTCTTCTTCCCTTTTTCTTTCTTCCCCCTTTTTTCTTTTTTCTTTCTTCTTCTTCTTTTTCTTGTGTCCCAAAACCCCGTCTCATTATTAAAGTGTCCCCCAAGTCCCCCCCACCTCTCTCTTTGTGCCCCCTCTTTCCCCCCTTTTCCCCCTCCGAAACCTCTTCCTCTAGTTATATTGTACATTCCCTTTTTCCCAAAAAGCTATGTATTCCCTTTTTGTTTTTTGGGTTTTTTATCATTCCCAAGGGAATAATTTTCTTCCATGTATTTTTTGTTTGAGGGGGTGGATAAAAAAAAAAAACCCCCTGACTTTTGCTTATTTTCCTTTTCCCCCCTTTTAAAAAACCCTTTCGTTCGTTTTGTTTTTTCTCCTTTTCTCTCTCTTTTCCCACGTTTTCCTCTCCCTCTCTCTCCCCCTCCCCCTCTCTCTCCCCTCTCTCCCTTCCTCTCTCTCCCCTCTCTCTAATCCCCCCAATCAAAGCTTTAATTTTAAACCCCTCGCCAAAAACGCTTTTTCCTACTCGAAATTGACATGTGCCATTTTTTAGTGTCATTCTTTTCCCACTCTTCTCTCTCCTCTCTCTCTCCTCTCCTCTCTCCTCCTTCTCCCTTTCTTCCCTTCTCCTCTCTCTCTCTCTCTCCACTCTCTCCTCTCTCTCTCTCTCTTTTCCTTTTCTCTCTCTCCCCTCTCTCCCTCCTCTCTCTTTTTCCTCCTCTCTTGGGGTGTGGGTGTTTTGTGGTTTTGTGGGGTTTTGGGGTGTTGTGTTTTGTTTCCGCGCGTGCGTGTGTGTTGGGGGTTTTGGGGTGTGTGGTTTTTGTGTTTTATGTGTGTGGTGTGTTGTGTGTGTGTGTGTGTGTGTTTTGTGGGTGTGTGTGTGTGTGTGGTGTTTAAATTTTCATCCTTTTGCCATCTGGAATTAATCCTCGGGTACACTTTTCTTTTCAAATTTTGTTTTCTTAGGGAAAAATAACTATTTTTCACCGGAACTATTGGGTTTCCCTGATCACCGGGAGGCCCGTTCTGAAAAATTTTGTGTTCTACTCATTTACTATCAAGACCACTCCCTGTTCCCAAAGACAATTTTGCCCCATTTTTTCAGAAATGACTGAACTGTGTGGCCCCATAATCATATGTGCCCTTTACTGAATGGGCCAGACTACCTTTGTGTTTCTAAAAAAACCAAAAAAAATTTCTTTTTTAAAAAGCGTTCCGGGGGATTGGGCGATTTGGGGAAACGCCCATAAAATGGGAACGCATTTGTGCGAAAAAAAACCAAAGGACCTATAGACAATTTAATCCCGATTAACACCCTATAAACGTGGTTTCAGATACAAATGATTGGGGGATTCGGCGTGCAACATACCGGGAAAAATGCTTTTTAGTCTTTTCAGTAAATTCGTCCCGGGAAAAACCTAACAGCAATTAGTTAGTGCACATTAAATTGTAAGTGGGTTCCTTTATTTAAACCCATTTTTTGAACCCCTAAAAGGTACCAAAAACAAACCCGTTTGGGGTTTATTGATTTTTCTTGTTTTTGTTGTTTTGTTGTTTCTGTTTTTTGGGTTTCCCGTTTTTTGTTGTTTTTTGTTTTGTTGTTTTCATTAAAAATTTTTTTACTTTTTAAAAATGTCCCTTTTTTCCCCTTTCTCTTTGTTTTTTCCTTTTACCCTTTTGCACTTTAGGGCAAAAAATACCACAAACCAGAACTCACCCCTCAGAGATGGACTGAAATTTTTCCATTTAAAATCCAAAAGTGCAGTCAGTAAAATCTCTAAATTTTCGACCCCGGGTATCGAACCACCAAAACCCCTTCCATGTTTTTGGGTTTTCCTTTTTCCGAAACAAACTAAAAAACCTAAAATTAGTGCAAAGATGTTTCAGTCCCCCCGGGTTTTAAACGTTTGAAAAGACCCTACTAAAGCCAAAAAAAACAGGTCTTCTAGTGTAAAGGGCAGTGAATCTCCAACTTTAAAAGACTTCCCCCCCTAAAAACAGGGATACGTAAAAGCATTGGGAAAACAAATCCCCCCTGAACAAATCCCCGATTTCCCCCTTTTAACGGGGTTTTGCTATCGGGGCCCCCCCAAAAAAATTTTACTGGGCTGATAAATTTGTTACTTGATGGACGCAATTTTCCCTTTGAATGAAAAAAATTTTTTTTAACCCTCGTTTACTTTAAAGTAGATCTTTTTAAATCAAAAACCAAAGGAGCCAAACGATAAGTGTGTTTAAAATTTTCATCAGATTAACAAAACACCCCCAAGTAACACCAAAATTCAAAAACAACATTGACCAGATCCCATATCTAAATAAAAAAACCCTACTAGAAGCTTGTGTACCAGTCTTTCCCCCTTCTAGTGATCATTCCCCCTTTTGTGTTACATGGTCCCAAACATGGGGTGAAAATCCCAAAACCAGGGCCCAAAACCATAACCAAACGTTTCTTCACAAAATTTTTAACGAACAAAACTTTTTTCATGATTTAAAGAACCAGAACGTAAAACATATAAATATTGGGGATCCCAATTCACGATTGCTTTTGGGGTCGAAATTTTTTTCAGAAGTCTAAAAAAAAACACTCCGTTAAAAACAATCAGAGAAAACAATTCCCAAAAAACCGGGAAAACGAGAGAATTTCAGGGGCGTGCACCTTAAGACCTTTTTAAAGAATTTTGGCTAAGAAGAAGAATCAAAATCACTAAGAAAAGCAATAAAAATCCCCAAACCAGGGGAAAAAAATAAAAAACTATCGCGATTTTTTAACTTCCAAACAAAATCCAAAACTGGGTTTTTCAAGCAATAAACCAGGGTTTAAAAACAACAGTTTTTTCTTCCAAAACAAATGTTTTCAAAGGAAATTTTTGCTGAACCCAAATTTTTAAAACTCACTTTTCAAACCCTTCCCCGATAAAAATTGTTTTCCGATCATTCAAGCTCTTTAAGAACAAGAAAATCCCTCAAATTTTTTTCAAAGACAAAAAAATCACGTCGAACTACACATTCCACTCATAACCCGTGGGACGAGGGGAATCCGTAACCCCACTTCATCTCAAACAGGGCAGGAACACGTGGACTAGATTGGGAAAAGATTTGGGGAAAAAAATTTTGGAAAACCTCGGGTCCAGTTTTTTTAACTGACACGTTAACAATATCTTTAAATCTGTGCATAGAAAAAAGTTTTTTTCCCCAATGCTTTTAAAAAAGCAAAATTTTAAAACCCATTCATAAAAACTGGGGATAAACTGATCCTTTAAACTACAGACCCAAATCAATCTTTTTAACCTTTTTTTCCCTTTTCCCAAAACCCTAAAAAGCAATTTTTAAAAAACACATCCTTCAAAACACTTCAACAAGAAAAATTTCTCCAACCCGGGCAGTCGGGTTTTAACAGAAAAAATTCCCCGCCAACGCATTAAACAAACTTGTAAAAGGTGGCTTTTAAAAATATTTTAAAAAAAACAGAATTGTTTGGGGTCTTAAACGTTTATTTTTAAAAAAACAATTCGTGTCATTGACCCCCAATCTCTTTATCGAAAACTGGGGTATACGGTCTTTCAAAAATCCCGCCCTTATCCCTTTTAAAATCATAAAATCCAAAACGACCAAAAAAGCGTCTTTTCGGGACGGCTGTCTCTTCAAAAACAACCTTTAAAAATGGGGGTTCCCCCAAGGGCCCCTTTTAAAGGCCCCTACCTTCTCAATCTACATTAATGACCACCCCTACATGTGAGATCTCTGCGACCCTTTGCAGAAAACACCACAATTCACAAAACCCGCCCTAAAGATCCTTCCAGTCTTTCAAAACATTTTGGGAAAAGAGTAAACCAAAAGCCCCCTTTTTAAAAAGACCGAACTAAATCAAAAAGTCACTTTACCCTCAAAAAAAAAAAACCAAAAAACATTACAAATAGCAAAAAAACCCAAAAACCACCAAGATTTCCCCCCAAAACACCCCAATAAAGGGATTTGGAAAAATCCCCTCATCATAAAGTATTAGGACAAAAAATTGACAAAAAATCCCCAGCTTGAATCCCCCCAAAAACGTTTCTATGCAAAAACCCCCCAGAAAGTCCCCATCCCCTCACCAAAAAAAAACACTTTCTTTTACCTTCATTCCCCGAAAAAATTTTTTTCCATGCTCAAATTCAGTCTCAAGTTGATTATGCATCGACTATATGGGATTCGCAAGTGCAAACACAAAAAAAACCCTTGTTCAGCCTACATAAACGACGCTCAAACCAAATCCTTTTTGAAAAAACAAACCTCGAAAGGCCCGATTATAAACATTTCACATTCTTCCATTCACCAGAGACCAAAAAACAACAAAGGGGTAATGATGCACAAGATTTTTTGACCGGGAATGCTCCAACAACCCTTTTAAAGAGACGATTTCTCAAAGCTCGCGAGAAACTCCCACAAACTCCCTATCCCAAACCCAGAATTGACCTTTTAAATCAAGTCTTTAAAGAAAACGGGAACCTCTTTGTGGGAAACCCCCTTCCCAAAAACATCCAAAAAAATCCCTTGTACCACAACTTTCAAAAACACTTTCCTTACCCACTTCTCCCGGGAAAAAAAAAAAAATTAAAAAAAACATAAATAAAAAAAAAAAACACCATAAGTAATTTCCCCTTTAAACCCCAAAAACATAAATCACCCCTTTAAAATGTACTTAACCAATTGTCTTTTTTAAAAAAAAAAATTTTTTCTTTTTTTCATGTACAAGTATCTTTAAAAATAAAATAAAAAAATATAAAAATATATATATCTTTTATAAATATATATATAAATATATATAAAAAATATATATCACCATGTGTTTTGTATTAATGTAATTTTTTAAATTTTGGATTTAAAGTATGTGGTATAATAAAAATTTTTGACGGGTGCGCATGTATGTTTGTGTGGGCGTGTATGTTGTAGTACATGTTTGTGATATTAAATATTTTGAAATATTTTATAAAAATATATAATTTTAAACTTAAATAAATAAAATAATAACTATATATATCTATATATATCTGGGGGTTTTGCGTTTTGTGTGTGTGTGTGTGTGTGTGTGTGGTTGTGTGGTTTTGTGTTTTTTGGGTGTGTGGTGTGTGTTGTTTAAGCCCAAAAGTTTGTGTGGGGGGTATTTATATAAGTGGGGCATATGGATATTTTTATTTTGAAAAAATGATTATAAAGTTGTCCCCTTTTTTCACCCTTTTCCCCTCCCCCTCTCTCCCTTCCCAATCCTCTCTCCCCCTTTTTCCCTTCCCCCCCTCCCCCCCCCCTCCCCCCAACTCTCTTCTCTCCACCCCTCCCTCCCTTCCCCCTCTCTTCCCCCGTTTTTCTTTTCTCCTCTCCCTCCCCACATAAAAAACACATAAAAAAAAATCAACTCTATGCCCTAGGCGGGGAATTTTAAACTTAAATTTTTTTCCCAAAAATTTCTATCAAACCCCGGGCAAATTTTGCAAAAAATAAAAAAATGCTAAAACCCCTGTAGGCCAACTGAACAATTTTAAGCAGTACTAATTTTAAAAATCCATGCAAAAAATGGGCCAACAATCTTGCTGAGTTTATTTCCAAAAGGGAACAACGCGATATGATTTAAATAAATTTCATTTTACCACTTTCCGCTTGATTTGTTCAAAACTAGTTTTGGGATTTTTTTGGGCCATTTTTGTGGAACCTCTTCCCCGTCTGCCAAAACATGTCAATACTGCCCTCCCAAACAGCAATACAAAAAACATTTACTTGAACAAAAATCTAACCCCTTTTTATTTGTCCAACTCCCTACTTTTATGTTTGCCTCTAAATTTTCCGAAGAAAATGTTAAGTAAGGAATGTGGGGTGTGGTGTGGTGGGGGTGTGTGGGGGTTTTGGGGGTAAACCTTTCGTGCTGAAAGTTGGGGGTGTGCGTGGATTTTTGCGCGCACGTAACTTTTCTGATTATTTTGTGTAAATTTTTAAAAAGGAAAAATTTTTTTTTTCATTAAATTTTTTCTTTTTAAATATTTTTAAATTTTTATTTTTTTTAATGTTTCCAAATTTTTCCCTTGTTTTTTAACCCTTTTTTAAATGTGCATGGGGTTTTAGTTGAATGTTTTAGAATAGCAAAGGGCAATTGGAAAAAAAGGCACTGCCAAAAAACCAACGCTTGAAAATAAAGTTTTTTTAGGGCTTGAAACTTGATCTCTCTGCCGCTCTCTCTCTCCTCCTTTTCTCCCCTACTCTTCTCTCTCTTTTCTCTCCCCATCTTCTCACTCCCCTCTCTCTCCCTCTCTCTCTCTCCTCCCCTCTTCTCTCTTTTCTCTCTCTCTCTCCCCCCCTCTTTCTCTCTCCCCTCTCTCCACTTCCTCTCTCTCCTTTTCTCTCTCTCTCTCTCTCGTCCCCGTGCAAAGTGTGCTGTGAAAGTTTCCATTTTTCCCAAAATAATTTTTTCATTTTTATTTTACTGTCGAATTTTTTAACCGGGTAATTTTTGTACGTTTTTGTAAAAGTTCCCCTTTTAAATCATTTTCATCTCATGCCGTTTCCCCCCCCCTCCCTTCCATCCTCTCTCTCTCTCTCTCCTTCCCCATTTTTTTCTCCCTTTTCCCCCATCACCCCTTTTCCTCTCCTCTCTTCTCTCCTCCTCC
>JAFLJL010015022.1:0-10000 GCA_018398815.1 Conus ventricosus | reverse complement strand
AGAGAGAGAGAGAGAGAGAGAGAGAGAGAGAGAGAGAGACAGAGAGAGAGAGAGACAGAGAGAGAGAGACAGAGAGAGAAGAGGGGGGGAGACTGTCGAGATGAAGAAGAAGAAGAAGAAGAAGAAGAAGAAGAAGAAGAAGAAAGAAGAAGAAGAAGAAGAGAAGAAAGAAGAAAGAAGAGAAGAAGAAGAAGAAAAGAAGTAAGACTTTGTTTTACTTTTCCGTAAATATTTTTAAATGAAATCCGTTTTTTCCCCTTTTGTAAAATTTTAACCTTTAAAATAATTTTCCACATAAAAATGAAAACCCCATAAGTATTGTTTAAAACCGACTTCCTTAGATAAACCAATTTTTTAAAATCGCTTTTTCCTTTCCTTTCCCCCCATTTTAATTTCCCCCTTGGGGAGAGAAATGGACCAAGAAAAAGAATAACAACCAATTAGAAGAAAGAGGGAAAAAGAGAAAGGGAAAGAGGGGGAGAGAGAAAGTTTTAAACCCAAGGGGGAAAACTAAAGGAAACATTTTTGGGAAAAGTAAAAGGAAAAAAGGGGGGAAAAAAAGAAAAAAAAGAAGGGAAAAAAGGAAAAAAAAAAAGAGAAAAAAGAAGAAAAAGAAGGGGGATTTTTAAAGAAAAAGGGAAAGGGGAAAAAGGGGGAGGGGAAAAAGGGGGAAAAAGGAAAAGAAAGAAAGGGGGGAGAGAAATAAATTTTTAGAAATGTTTTATTAAACGGCCACCCATAAAGGGGGTTTTTACCCCCAAACTTTTCAAGGCCTTAACAAACCCAAAAAACCATCAAGGGATTCCCTCAAAACTCAAAAAAAACCATCTTCCCAAAGCCAACCAGATCCCCGGGTTTTTTAAAGGGGTTAAAAAAATACAAAATTTTTCGAAAACCATAAATTTAAACCCCCAAATAAAAAACCCCCTTTTTGGGGAGAAGAAAGGACCCAAAAACCGGGAAGCAACAACACAAAAAGAAAGGGAAAAAAGGGAAGAAAAGGAGAAAACGAAAAAGAACAGAAAGAAGAAAAAAAAAAATTTTTTTTCCCCTTTTTAAAAAAAAAAATTTTTTTTTAAAAAAAAAAAAAAAAAAAAAAAAAAGGTGGAAAAAAAAAGGGAAAAAAATTTTGTTTTTTTTTTGGGGGAAAAAAAAAAAAAATTTTTTTAAAAAAAAAAATTTTGGGGAAGAAAAAAAAGGGGAATCCCTCTTTTTATTCTCACCGGGCCCCTAATAATTTTTGAGACCCCAAATTCCTTTTTTCCCCTTAAACCCTTTCTTCCCTCCCTCCACCCCTCATTAACCCCTTTTTCCCAACTACCCCCAATCCCTTTTAACTCCCAAAAATTCTTTCTTTTTTTCCTTTTCCCGTTTCCCCCAAAACCCTTTTTAAAACCCCTTATTTTTTTCTTTTTTTCCTTTAATTAAAGTCTTGGGTTTTTTTAAATCTTTTTTTTCTGTTCTTATTCATTTAACCAAACCCCAAAAAAAATAATTTCAATTTTCTTCCCCACATTTTACCCCCCTTCCAATTCTATTTTAAAGCTTTTTTTAAAACTTAATTTCGGTCGAAATTCCTTTTTTAACCCCTTTTTTGTCATGAAATTTTAAATGTTTTCCCCCCATTTAAATTAGAAATATACCGCACCAATGTTTTTGTTTTTGAACGGGCTTAAAAAGCAAATCGTCACTTTAAATAACATGACATGACCATCTTGCCACTGCAATCTACCCAATTTTTTTTCCGAAAGGCACGAAGAAATCCATTTATGTCCCCAAGGGCTCTGTTGTAGCCAAACAAAACCAAAATTCCAATTTTTAGGAAAATTTTATCCCTCACTTAGAAACCCAGTTTTTTTTCCCCTCTACCATCCAAATCATAAAAACAAAATTAAATGTTTTCCGGGCAACCGGGAAAGGGTCCATTTGGTTTTTTTCAACCAATAACTAGCAAGCTGCGCAAATTTCAAAAATTTTGTAATATTTTACTTCGCGAGACTAAATGTTTGGTGTTCGCATGCTCACTCCAAGAAACTTTTTCAATGCAAAAAATTTAAACATTTTCACAATAAAACACAGAATCAAAAGACCCCAGATTTCGGGCCCCAAAACGAGCGAAAGGTTTTGACCTAAACGAAAATTTTTTATAAATTTTTTCAAAGACGGGTTTTTTCAATTTTTTGATAAGTGTTCCCTAAAGCAAGAATTCACGCTTAGCTCTACGGGCAAATCCTTGCATGCAAAAGTAAAGTTTAAATTTCGTTAAAAAATTTATATTCCTAAATATTTATATACGTTTACCACTGGCATAAACTTTCCCCTTTAAAGGCCACCTTTCCTAATTCCAAAAAACCCCACCCCTTTCCTAAACACAATTAAATTGTTTTTTAACATTTTTAAATTGTTAACTAAAAGGAAATGCGGATTGTGAAGATTAAATTTAGTTGATTTGTAAGCCAATAATAGTTTCAGACACCCAAAAAACTTCATTTTCCAAAAAGAAGAATAAACCCCCTAAAAGAACATCGCAAGTAAATTGTGCACCATTTTTCCCCTTTTCAACAACATCTAAATTTTTAACTCTTTAAAATAAAAAGAGAAAATAAAACGGACGGAAACAAAACCCCTTGTTTTACACCTGAGGTACTTTGAATGTACATATTTTCCTCCCCCCAACCTAGTTTTAACACAGAATACATGTTTAACTATGCATCAAAAATTTTTTTTCCCCAGGAACCCCATTTTTTTAAGAGAATAGCCACAGTTATTTGCGTTTAACAAAAAAAAAACGCTTTCTCAAAATCAAAAAAAGCTTCATACAACTTACGTTTTAAAGGGAAAACTTTTTTTGCCAAAGCCTTAAAAGTAAATATAGATAAAACAGTTGAATAATTGCGTTTAAAAACCTGCCTGATTTCGCCTGTTATTATTATCTTCAACCCATTCCGAATGGGCGATTGAAAAGTGCTGTAAAAAATTTACAAAACTTTGCGTCACTTAAAAAAATTCCTCTAAATTTTATTAGATCATTCAGGGTTGCCTTTTTTAAAAACAGGGTAAAACAAGACCCGTCCAGGTTCGGGAAAAATTCCCTTTTTCAAATAAAAGAATTGAAGAAGGTTACAAAAAATTTTCATAATCAGGTAAAATTTTACAAGCATACCCACACCTTCCCAATTATGCCGCTGGTCCAGGAGCTTTACTTTCAAAATTTTTTCCCCCCAAAGGGGAAAACTTTAACTCCTCTTTTGAAATGGGACGATTTAAAAATTAATCATCCTCCCTTCATTATAAACCATTTTGTAACCCGCTTTTTAAAAAATCTACCTTTCGTTAGAATTTGATTTAAAAAATGTTCAAACCCGGTTTCATACTGATGCTGTTCACTGGTTGTTTTCTTTTTAATAAAATTCGATGTACATTTTTCCCAAAATTTCTTTCGATTTTCCATAGAGCAATTAGCCCTTCGGGCAATGCGTTGTTAATTTTTTCCCTTTTTAAACCTTTGCAATTTTTTGTACCGCGTCTTCCCCCTACAATAAAAATTCACGATCTTTGTCGTCATGCGAAAGTTTAAATTTTCTATATAAATTTCGGATTTTCTTTTTTTGTCAGGGAACATTCACAAAAACCAACTTTTGTTTTTCAAATCTTTAAATTTTTTATTTTTTTCCCTTCATACACGTGCGGCATCTTTGATGCAGGTGTTTGAAAAAAAATTTCCCAACGCCTCTTTTACTTTTCCCATCAATAAACTAACTGCATATCGATTTTTTCTTAAATCGGGTTGCATGGAAATTTTAAACTAAAAAACACATCAGCACTTTCCTTCATTCCATAAAAACCTTTTTCCAAATGTCGGGTTTTAAAAGGAAATTTAAATCTCCGATTTGGGCATTATCCCGTTGCAAACTCAAATAAAATTTCCACAGGCAAATGATCCGAATCGATCTCTCAACACTCGTAACTCACATGAATCCCCTAATAATGCAAAAAATCACACACATAACAAAGTAATCTTTTTACACTGAATCCATGGCCCTAAACGTACGTGTAGAAAACCTTGCCCATCGCCTTTACAAAATCCCTTTAAAATACAAAAAATCCAGTGCGGGTACACTTTTTCAACATCTTTTGGGGGGGGCCGGAATTTATTCAATACAAACCCAAAATTTAACCCGTTTAAGCTTTAAAGGGAAGACTGCATGTTAAAATCGAAAGAAACTTGAAACTCCTTACAATAATTTTAAATTTTAAACCCCCGTTCTACTGTTTCAAATCCCCGGGCACAACAATACATATGCATCTTTTAAAAACTAGTAAACAACTGGACAAATATTTTCCAAATAATGAAATTTCCTTTTTCAGAGCAAAAAAAGAAATAATCGGGGAGCCTTCGGGAGGAAACATTGAGTAAAACCATACAAAAACATTTTTTGTCCACACCAAAAAAAATTTTTTAAATTAAAAATTTAAGTGCACCAAAAATTAGATTTTATTTAAAACTTTGACATATGACGCATCCAAATTTTTAAACTAACAAAAAAATTCCACCAGATCGTCCCCTTTTAAATCGCATTTTTTATGGGCGGGAAACAAAAAAATTTTGGGTTGCAGAAATACATCAGTTTTTAAAAATTTCCATCAGTAAATTTTTTTCTACAACAAAGGAAATCCGAAGGCCGAAGAAAGTTAACAAAGTCAAAGTCTTGAAAATTTTAAATATAACCCATTGACTTTCCAAC
This sequence comes from Conus ventricosus, assembly GCA_018398815.1. Lineage (NCBI taxonomy): Eukaryota > Metazoa > Mollusca > Gastropoda > Neogastropoda > Conidae > Conus > Conus ventricosus. The sequence goes on along the minus strand of JAFLJL010015022.1, from coordinate 5,255 downwards.
CCAGGAAAGATAACGAACTACTTTTCATGTTTTGGCTTTTACATTTTCCCCAAGCCCCTTTTTTCACAAGGGAACACTCACAAAAGGACACACAGAATTTGAAACCCCCAGGGGAGTTTTTGGGCACCGGGTTAAACACCCTCACTGCCATAAACACCAAAATCATGTGCACTTTTGTGTAAAACTGGCTGCACTGGGGGGGAAAACCCGGGTGTCGCTTTTTGGAAATGTTCCCCACAAAAAACAATTTTATTTTACATCAAAAAGGGGGGGCCCCTTTTCCTTTTTAAAGTTCTACGACCTGTCACAAAGGCGGGAGGGAACCTTACCGTAAATTTAAAAAAGGTAATTGTGCACCATCGTGGCTCTTTCCCCCGCCCTTGCTTGCGCGTTTCAAGTGTGGAGTCACCCTTTCGACAAATTTTCCCCGGCCCCCCTTTTGAAAATCTTCCCCCAATAAATACGCTAACCCTTTTCGCTTACCCTTAGCTTTTAAGAATCTTCACCTTTTGCCTTTTAAAAAGGGACATCGGCGATCACTGGGGAGTCCGGGGCTGGGAAATCATTTGGGCAAAACGGCAAAAACCCCCATCGCAGTCAATCCACTTCTCCTTTTAAAAAACCTGCACCAACCCCCACAGTCCCACGGGTTTCGCCCCTCCCGGGCAAAACCGTAGAAAAACAGGGGTTTTTGCGCTTTGAACGGCCCCCCCCCAAGGTCGTCTTTTACCCTCCCCGCAATCTTTCCCGCTTTCCCACGCAGGTCGTTGTTTTTCCTTCTTCCGGGTTTTCCGTTTCCCTTTTCCCTAGCTCTGTTTACCTCTTTCCCAGCTCCCTTTATCTCACTGTGAAAAGGGGCGCGGAGGCCCCCCTCAGATCAACTTCCCCCGCTTTACGGCCCCGCTTGGCGTCCATCTGGTTTTGCTTCTCGATTTTAGGGGAGCCAGATGTCACGGTTCGTTGGGGTTTGAGTTTACTTGGGGCTTTTGGGCAGGGGCATTTTCATGGAAGAGTCCGGCTTTCACGGGGCACAGAGCCAACACCCGGCGGGACGCCTCGTGGAACTGGAGCGGGCACTTTGGCCCCGGGGGTTTGTCTCCACTCGCCGAAACGGAGCCCGAAGGGCACTGAAAAAGGCCGGGGAGGAACCAACCTTTCCATTACCCGTTTACACAGTTTTTACGGGTTTAAAACCCACCCCTCAAGGACAAACTTAATTCTTTTCCCCCGAGCGGCCGCACAGCGCTCATTTCCCCGGCGCCGTGCGCCGGGGCCCCAAACGCGCATCCCCCGCCGACACACAGATTTTGGCCCCTTTTTTTAAAAAATTTTTTCGGTAGCTCTACAACAACTGACGGTCTTGGGTTTGTTGGCCAGGGGAAAAAACCCAAAAACTCAACTCCAACACACCAATCCACTTTTTAATACATTTTTAAGCACTTCCCTTGCAGAGAAATTTTACCACCCCCTTTTCCGACTTTACATTTTTCCCGACACAGGAAACTGCCCCTGCACCACCTGGGGGTGCCTCATTTTTTTTTCCAAGGCCTTGGGGTCAAACCAAGGTTTACAATAGGGCCCCTGAAATTAAAGGGGCGACAACCCCGTTTTCCCAACCCTCCCAAGACTAGTTACAGAGGGTTTTTTCCCTTTGGGCCCTTTTTATTGGAAAAATTAGGAAATTTTTTTTTTTCCCGTCGTCTGAAACGTGGGCGACACGGCCGACTGGAGCTTCCTTTTTTCCCTCGTCCGGACTTGGACACCGGGGCCCAAAGGGGGAGGGGGGGGGGGGGGGGGGCCGGCCCCACTGTTGGACGACTCGGGGTTTTAAAGGTTAAACCTGGCTCTTCTTGCCAAAAAACTAATAAAGATTGCGATGAATCCACCACACCGAAACCCGAAATCGAGGCGCCAATGGGATGTTGGGAAAAGGGGGCGATCTGAAAGACGTTCAGATGGGAAAAATGGATAAATTAACGAAAAAGTTAATTAAACGCCCGAGCCCAAGAAAGTGTCTTCCCTCTGGATGACCCAAGCTCACCCCGAGAGAGAGAGAGAGAGGGGGGAAAAAAGGGGGAAAAGGGGGAGAGAGAGAGAGAGAGAGAGAGAAGAGAGAGAAGAGAGAAAAAAGAGAAAGGGGGGGGGGAAAGGGGGGAGAGTAAGAAAAGAGGAAGAAGAAAAGAAGAAGAAAAAGAAAAAAGAAGAAGAAAAGAAGAAAAAGAAGAAGAAGAAGAAGAAGAAGAAAAAGAAGAAAAAGAAAAAGAAATAAATAGAGAAGAGAAAACAGAACAGAGACAAGACACAGAGAGAGAAGAAAAGAGAAAAGAGATAAAGAGAGAGGAGAGAGAGAGAGAGAGAGAGAGAGAGAGAGAGAGGGGAGAGAGAAGAGAGGGGAGACAGACAACAGACAGACGACAGACAGACAGATTCAACAAAAAGTGGGGGGGGGGGGGCGGGCAAGTTGTTAAATCAACGAACACTTCCAAAAAACCTGAAAGCCTTTGTGAAAACGTGCCCAAACGTATAGAGAGACAAACATTTCATTTTACCCCCCCTGTCATTTGGGAAAAAAAAAAGGAAAAAAAACAAAGAGAAAGGCCACAGCCTTTCTGGGGGCTTTTTTGGGCGGACTGCCGACAAACCATCCCACTGAAAGGAGAGGGCAATCTTCACGGGAGTCGGCGGGGGTGGGGGTGATGGGGGTATATGAGGTGAAGCAGGGGTTAAGGGGGGGGAGGAGGGGAAAGTAAGAGGGGGGGAGTAGAAAAAGGGAAAAGTTTATGGGGAAAGGGGTAGGGATACGAAATTCTGCGCGAAGAAGGAGGGGATGGGGGAAAAAGTCAGGGGACGGGTTTTAGTGTATTAAGAATTTTCTACGACGAAGAAACGGGGGAGGGGGGGGGGGGGGGGGGGGGGGGAAAGGGGGGAAAAAAGTCCCGGGGGTGGTTTGGCGTAATTTAAAAATTTCTTTCACGAAGAATCGGGGGGAGGGGGTATGGGGAAAATGTCAGGGGGTGGGTTAGGCGTATTAAGAATTGCCACGACGAAGAATCAAACTTCTGTTCTTTAACAGTTGGCGTAAGACGCCGCCTGAGGTAGTTTTTGACAAGGACTGGCGCCAGTCTCTTCTGAAACCGATTCCAACGGAGAAAAGATCGATTCTGCTAACGCGCTCCAAGTCTTTACTTCCTGCAGATTATGAACGAATCTTCATAGCACTGTCATAGCCCTACCCTGAACAGAGTGTAATATGTGTATGTGTGTGTTAAATTTTCTACTCTCTTATATATCTCTAGTACAGCGCCTTCCAAATCACTTTCAGCCAAATCCTCAAATCGTGACTGTTTAAATTTCACGACACTAACAGTTCGAGAAGTAAGCACAGGATATCCAATGAAAAGAAAGGCTGGAATGTTTCTAAAACGTCGAGTAACATGCTGTGAAATAGTCACTCTAAGGTTGGTACCTTCAAGAACAAACTTCTGCAGGTTTAATCACTCTAAGATTGGTACCTTCAAGAATAACACTTTTGAAGGTTTCTAGCGCTTTTCGTATTTTTTTTGGATTGTAAAAGAAATTTTCCGGAATTATTACGTCAGTATGCAAACATGTAGGGGCATGTAAACATTTGCTCAACCCAAAGGAACTACAAACACGTATGCTCATATCTGATTCACCAAACAATGGAAGGTAAAGTGGATCTTTAATAACACTATGGATGGATTGTAAAGACAACAATTCTACCACGAAATAATTGTTGTGTGTATATGTAAAAGAAACAAGGTCATCTAAAATTCTTATTAAAAAATAGCAGTTTAAGTGTGTATTTCGCTTAAGCAAGATAGATCTTGCAAAGCAGAAAACAGCCAATCCCAACCATTCTAGACAGCATAGGTAAAGAAAAAAGAACCAACTCTGTCTCTGCCTCTGTCCCCCTCTGCCCCTGTTTCTGTCTCTCCCTTTTTCTCTCTAACTCTCTTTTCTCTCTTTTTTCTCTCTCTCCCTCTCTCTCATGATGCGTGCGTGCGTGTGTGTGAGTGTGAGTGTGGTGTGTGTGTGTGTGTGTGTGTGTGTGTGTGTGTGTGTGTGTGTGTGTGTGTGTGAGAGAGAGAGAGAGAGAGAGAGAGAGAGAGAGAGAGAGAGAGAGAGAGAGAGAGAGAGAGAGAGAGAAACATACACACATATATGCATGCATGCATGAATCCCTTTGAGGATAGAGACACTACCTCTCCATCATCATTCAAGCATGAAACTTAAATCCACAAACAACCCATCATCTAAGTGCAAACTGGGCGTCACTAAGGAAAGTCTGTCTGCCAGAGCAACCCTCAAAAACCAGCAAATTTTGGACTGTGTCTCGCCCATTTTGTTACTGCACACACACCACACACACACACACACACACACACACACACACACACACACACACACACACACACACACGCACACACGCACACACGCACGCACACACGCACGTACGCACGCACGCACGCGCACACACGCACGTACGCACGCACTCACACACCTACACACAGAGTTCAGTTCAGTTAGGTTCAGCGGTTTATTTAATGTGTTTTCATGTTCAGATAATATTAGACAATCAAAAAAAGATACAATAAATAGAAAATAAATAGAATAAAATAAAGCACCTCCACACTCAACTTATCGTCTATGTTAGTACTATCAAACCCACATCTGATATACGCATATTTACATAGGTGAAACACCCTAGTGGTACACAAAATATAAGAATTTTGCAACCTGTGACTGCGAAATAACCGTGGCAATTTCAGAAACATCTGGACTATATAAAACAGTATTCACACACACACACACACGCGCGCGCGCGCGCGCGCGCGCGCGCGCGCAACCGTACCCAACTAACCCCATCTCCAAAGTCACAAACCAGGCACCATCAGCACAGACCCAAAGCCCTTCCTGTCTACCTCTGGCTGGTCATTGAATCCTGAAGCGAAAAAGGGCATAATAATCCACAGAAAGACTGATGGTGTTGTTAAAAGGAGACACCACCACTGACGTGTACAATGTTAACAGCACCACGTGCAGAACGATATACATGACTAAGATCTAGAAGTTCAATCGAGATCTCAAAAATGAATGAGCGTTCGAGAGTTGTACCTCGAGAGTCTTGTCAGTGGGGGTTGAAATTAATCTCAGGACCTGACGAATAAGCCTGTTTCAAGGATTGCACCCTTTGTCTTGCTTCTCCTTTTTATTATAGTCTGGATAGTGTA
>JAFLJL010015021.1:0-21502 GCA_018398815.1 Conus ventricosus | reverse complement strand
ACTCAAGTCATTTCCAAGTAACTTCTAAGTTCTTAACTTAAGTCAGCTCAAGTTCATAACTAAGTCATCCTTTAAGTTCTACCAAGTTCTTATTTCAAGTCAACTTATAATTATTTATTAAGTTCTTAAAGTGTTATTGCATCTGAAATGGATCAAAATGAACTTTTGTTGTTGGCGGTTTTGGCATGCTTTTTTGTTCGGCTTCTGTATTTAGTGGCAGAGATTTTTTTTGACTGCTTCGGTTTTTGCTGTCGTTGTTTATATATTTTATAACCGTAATAACCACCCCCAGCAGCAATGCCGCCAAAAATGACAATTGCTTTAAGACAATATTCCATGAAGACTTTGGCGGCGTAGGTCTTGAATCAACTTGTTCTGGTGTTTTTATAGCTGGCATTGAAACAACTGGCTGCGGCTCTAGCACTTTTTCATTGTGAGTTTATTATGCAATTTTAATTTTGTTTTTTTGTTCCACTCTGCTAATCTTTTTCCTGCTGCAACGCGCCCAGGATGAGGAGGCTTTTTACTGGTCACTTTCTCCATCAATGTTTTCTGATTCTGCTGTTTTTCTGGCTTGGTCATTTTAAGGAAACAAAATCTATATGATTAAAAGTAATTAATCCATGATTAGCGGTGACAATAATGTTCCAAATCTGTAATACAGATCACATCCTAGAGACTCTAAGACTTTGTTAAAACTGGATCCTGCGTTAAATCATACATAAGTCTTGTTCAGAATCAATAGGCGCAAATTTACTTACTAGTTTAGTGTACAAACTAAGAACTGTTTGCCCTACACTTTTTACCATTCTTGATCCCAGTTGCGCTTCATACCTGTTATGATACTTTACAATGTCTTGTGGCGACATCTGTTGAAATCTGTTTCTATGCTGAATTCATTTCCAAGGAACTGTTTTGTTTCCCACATGCGGCCAAAGAATACAGTCTTTCTTTTTTTGGCATAATAGCTTGGTCATCAACTTGATCATTTGTAATCATAAGTTCAGGAAGGTTTAGGCTGCCCTGTAGCTGTAGTAGATCATCGCCGTTCATGTTTTTTTATTAATTATAATTATTTTATTTTTTAAAAATGAGCACTGAAAAAACTGTTACCAACCTTGGTATACCATTCTGCTGTTATTGGAGGCCTAAGTGTAGGATACACAATGCTTGGTAAAAGCCTGTTAAAAATAAAACCAGCAGATCTTGGCAAACTAGACTTTGAGGATTCGGCAAAGCTAATTGCTATCATTACAGCTTCATTTGCTACAAAAGATTTTCTAGTTAAGCAAGGAATAATTTCCTGACAGTATCAATATGTAAAATTAAAAAAATGCATTTATAAAAAATGGCTTCATTCGTAATGATGATAGGCGGGCGCTGTGGTTAATGCGCTTGCTTTTAGCGGAAGATAATTACGCATTTAGTAAACTGCGGATGACGGCGAGAGAAAAAGACATAACAAAGCTATGGAGCAACTAGCCGCAGCACAAGATAACTATGAAAAGCAGAGAATTGAGCAGTTAGATTTTATTAATAACAAACTGAAAAAACAGGGACATGCAGCTTACACATTTAAAGATGTTGATCAAGCAATAAAAGAATATTTTCTTGTAACAGGCAAACCAATCGAGACATTGCCCCCACCAAAATTCAGCGATTTTTATCAACCATCAGAAAAACAAAAGATGCAATAAATCGTGTTTATCGTCTTTGGTATGACCGTCGTGTATTTTGTTGGCATAATATTGGCTGAATAAAAATGAACAAAATCTATTATTCGCCAAAAGGATATTGGAAGGGAATCACGGCAATAAAAAAGCTAAAGCCAAGCAGCGGGAGTCAGTGAACAAACAGCAAAGGAATGGTTATCTAAACAAGCGATTTGGCAAATTTATTTACCTGCACCTAGACAAATACAGAGACCACACTTTGTGAATACAATACCGAACGACACCCATCAAATGGACCTTCTATATTTACCCCATGATACGATTAGATGAAAAAGATTTAAGTACACACTTACAGTCATTGACATAGCTTCAAGATACAAAGATGCAGAACCATTAACACAAAAGAGTGCTTCTGCTGTTGCTGTTGCCATACAACTGATATACCAACTAGGCCCATTAACTTATCCTCGCATGATCAAGTTGATGATGGAAAAGAATTTAAAAGGCCAAGTGAATCAATTATTGTTAAAACATAGAGTTACCATTAAAAGAGGCATTCCAGGAGTTCACAGATCACAGGCTTTGGTTGAAAACTTTAACAAACAGTTATCTGAAAGACTTTTTTCCTACCAGTATCACAGAGAGCTGATTGACAATTCTCGCAACACAGAATGGGTTAGAAGACTGCCCTCTGTTTTGCGCGCAATGAATAATGAAGAATTTAAAGGTCTAAAACCAGTACAAGCAATCAAAAAACAAACAATAGATGTTGTTGAAGGAGACGTCAGTTCATCCAGCAAACTATTACCGTTTGGTTTAAAAGTAGGTACCTTTATTTACCGGGGGAAGCAGAAGGGGACACTCGCATCAGGGCAACAGATCCAGTTTGGAGTGTTGATCCGTATGAAATAAAAAGAATTGTAAAAAATGAATCCGCCCGTGTATTATTTACGAGAAACTGACACAAACAAAACAACCAGCCCCCAAAGATCTTTTGTGAAGGAAGAACTGCAGATAATCCACCAGACACAGTTCCAGTTGCTTAATTAATTTTTAATTTACATAAAATGGAAGCTCAGAAGGAAACAAGAATGATAAGGAAGAGACCTTAGAATTGATACGGGAATCATATGGCACGAGTTCTATTATTAAGGACACATTTACGAGGATTCATCGGTACATGGCAATGCATCCAGATCACCTACAACCCAAATTCCCAATTTTGATCATCAGATATGGGGAAAAGAATATCTTAAAATAAAAAAAAAATTCGAGCGCATCAAGCAAACATGAAAAAAGATTTAGCTGAATTGGATGATGATATGAATGAGCTTATAACAAAACTTGAGGAAAAATATGAAGAAGGTATGTATTTATAACGTTCTCCAGTGCCCAATTGCATATGAAAACTCTGGTTTAACAAATACTCGTTTAGTGTTTGTTCTATCTAATGACTTCTTTGTTACAACAGTTGTGTTGATCTCATGTAGATTAGATCGTAGTTTTACGTTGTCATGATGAAAAGTATGTTTATTGAACAATGCTTCTTTGTAGTTGTCATGTGATATGTTTGACTGCCACAACACTGCGAGATATTCCCTTTGCTTTCTTAATGGGTTTCTCCTGACTCGAAATACTGTACATTTTTTACCTTAAACCAACAAACTCCTTGATCACCCCTCCAGATAATTCATCCTTCATCTTTCCTAAAACCTTCTTGTTAACGGATGAATGCAAGGCGAATCTTTAGGGTAATGAGATGTGTCGTACCATCCCGCATGCCCTTTAGCTACTTCTAATTCCATGTCTTTATATATGTCTTCAGTAGGGATATCTATAACAAAACTGTCTGTATCTGTGTAAAGTACTCTGGACTCTGGATACGAGGGTTTAAAGTAGTCATAAGAAATTTCTAACATCAAAAGCTTTGATAATTCTAAAACAGTAAACCCAATAAATACAGGTTTGTCCAATTTGACTTTCTTTTTTTTCATCATTATGCCAAAAAGCTGATCATGAAATCTTCTAAAGTTCCTGATAATTAGGTTTTGAAGTCAGCTTATTTGCTTCGTTCTCTCTGGTGACCAATCTAACATCTTTACGCTTGTGGGGATTTTCCATAGTCTTTCCAAAACAGCTGTTGTTCATCAGCTTGAAAAAGTCTTTTTCTGAAGCATCTGCGGATTTAGTTCTAAGATCAGTGTTCTTCATGATGTATGGTTTCATGAACTGTTCTTGATCAAAAGCAATTATACGATGAACTGCTGTCAACTTTAAACCATGTCTTAAATAAAATTGTAGAAGTCTGTAATGACAGACATAATTTTTTTTGCCTCGAAGATTAGGCACAAGTTTAGGCGGCTCTGTTTTTGCCATCTTTAGACTTTCTGCTGCTAATGGGTAGTTCATTTATGTAGGTCAGGGGTTCCTGGGTATTCTAAGTCAAATTCAGAATGTTGTTTACAATACGGGCCGCCTGGAACGTGGGTTCGACAAGGACTGGTTGCACGTCAGTCTCTCGCCAACTCAGTCGGACAGACAAAAGGTCAACTGTGGGAACGAGGTCAAACGCTTCAGTTTCATATGATTTCAAATCGCTGTTGTGGCTATTACCAACTCAGCACACGTCCTGATCTTTTTAGATCGTATCATCAGGTAGAGAGAAACTAATAAATACCAATCCTAGCTTAACTGCCCTCACAAAGTTTCGGGCAGTTAAGCTAGGAATTGGTTTTATTAGTTCTCTCTAGTAAACCCTACAAACAAACATACTGTGTAGGGTTGCCCGTTTTCAATACTAATTTACTAAACTTTTTAGATTTTAGTTTTTGCTTAATCCTGCGTTTTTCCTGATCATTTTCAATAACATCATTTTCATGCATACATATATTAAAACGCGTCTCTGTCTTTCATGTGAAATAAAAACTACAGTCTTAACTGTTCTCTAAAGTCTTTTAAATCCACACACTTATCCTAGCATGATAAAATCTTATAAAACGAAGTAGACAGACAGACAAACAAACATGATCGGCCGGCCTTACTCACCCACTATTTTGCGGAGTTCTGAAACCAGAGAGCTTAATGAGTTAAGTGTGGAGTTGGATTTTCTTATCTCTGGGGTCGACCTATGCATGGAAATACAGAGGCCCGTCATTAGTCTGACGCTCATTACTTAATTTGTGGTGTTGGGTTTTATGACATGGCGAACAGGCACAGTGGTCCGTGGCTCCTGTGATACCTGTAATTATCTGACTGCAACCTTCGTGGGAGAGCAAAGTAATCATTTTTTGCTAGCGCTTATTTGGTGACAATACTAAACAGTCTTCGGTGGCCAGCGTTGGCATGAAGACGTTGACAAGCTTAGTTTTGCTGTAAGAATATATATGTCAAAGCAAGTTCTGTGACTTAATTTCTACCTGTGTGACTTAATTCTACCTGTGTCCCCCAATTTTTTTGCTTTGACCGTGACATTATTTTTGGCTGTTGACACTATTTTCTTGCTGTTGACATAAAAAGGTATTGCCCTGTTTATAATTACGTGTTCTTGGAGAGATACAGTTAGTTTCAAAATGACGGATCAGGCAACAACATCGGAACACCAAGAACTGTTGAAAGTTTTTTGGCCAGTATTCCATTTAAAAAAAGAACATTTGGAAGAGCAAATAGCGAAAAAGAGAAAAGAGTTGAGAAAGATAAAGAGACAAGAGTGAAACAAGAAGAAAGAGTAAAACTAGAAGGACAAAAATTAAAATCATTGATTGATCATGAAACAAAATTGAAAGCTGCTCTTGATGAATTAAATACTCAATGGGATGTAGCAGAGGATTCACAAGACATTTAAGGTAAGTTTATTATTATAATTTGTAGTTGTTTTTAAAATTATAGCATTTTTACTGATAATAACTATATCATATTCTGAACATCTGTTTCTTATAAATAATCAAAGGTGCGCACACACAACACACACACGCACTCAAGTCACACTCAAGTCACTTCTAAGTTCTTAACTTAAGTTACCCCAAGTCACCTCTAAGTTCTTACTCAAGTCATCCCCAAGTCGTCCTTAAGTCATCCTCAGTCATCCCCAAGTTCTTACTCAAGTCACTTCTAAGTTCTTACTTAAGTCATCCTCAAGTTACCCTCAAGTCACTTCTAGTTCTTACTCAAGTCATTTCCAAGTAACTTCTAAGTTCTTAACTTAAGTCAGCTCAAGTTCATAACTAAGTCATCCTTTAAGTTCTACCAAGTTCTTATTCAAGTCAACTTATAATTATTTATTAAGTTCTTAAAGTGTTATTGCATCTGAAATGGATCAAAATGAACTTTTGTTGTTGGCGGTTTTGGCATGCTTTTTTGTTCGGTTCTGTATTTAGTGGCAGAGATTTTTTGACTGCTTCGGTTTTTGCTGTCGTTGTTTATATATTTTATAACCGTAATAACCACCCCCAGCAGCAATGCCGCCAAAAATGACAATTGCTTTAAGACAATATTCCATGAAGACTTTGGCGGCTTTAGGTCTTGAATAAACTTGTTCTGGTGTTTTTTAGCTGGCATTGAAACAACTGGCTGCGGCTCTAGCACTTTTTCATTGTGAGTTATATTATGCAATTTTAATTTTGTTTTTTTTTTTCCACTCTGCTAATCTTTTTCCTGCTGCAACGCGCCCAGGATGAGGAGGCTTTTTACTGGTCACTTTCTCCATCAATGTTTTCTGATTCTGCTGTTTTTCTGGCTTGGTCATTTTAAGGAAACAAAATCTATATGATTAAAGTAATTAATCCATGATTAGCGGTGACAATAATGTTCCAAATCTGTAATACAGATCACATCCTAGAGACTCTAATGACTTTGTTAAAACTGGATCCTGCGTTAAATCATACATAAAGTCTTGTTCAGAATCAATAGGCGCAAATTTACTTACTAGTTTAGTGTAAAAACTAAGAACTGTTTGCCCTACACTTTTTACCATTCTTGATCCCAGTTGCGCTTCATACCTGTTATGATACTTTACAATGTCTTGTGGCGACATCTGTTGAATCTGTTCTATGCTGAATTCATTTCCAAGGAACTGTTTTGTTTTCCCACATGCGGCCAAAGAATACAGTCTTTCTTTTTTTGGCATAATAGCTTGGTCATCAACTTGATCATTTGTAATCATAAGTTCAGGAAGGTTTAGGCTGCCCTGTAGCTGTAGTAGATCATCGCCGTTCATGTTTTTTATTAATTATAATTATTTTATTTTTTAAAAATGAGCACTGAAAAAACTGTTACCAACCTTGGTATACCATTCTGCTGTTATGGGGGCCCTAAGTGTAGGATACACAATGCTTGGTAAAAGCCTGTTAAAAATAAAACCAGCAGATCTTGGCAAACTAGACTTTGAGGATTCGGCAAAGCTAATTGCTATCATTACAGCTTCATTTGCTACAAAAAGATTTTCTAGTTAAGCAAGGAATAATTCCTGACAGTATCAATATGTAAAATTAAAAAATGCATTTATAAAAAATGGCTTCATTCGTAATGATGATAGGCGGCGCTGTGGTTAATGCGCTTGCTTTTAGCGGAAGTAATTACGCATTTAGTAAACTGCGGGATGACGGCGAGAGAAAAAAGACATAACAAAGCTATGGAGCAACTAGCCGGGCAGCACAAGATAACTATGAAAAGCAGAGAATTGAGCAGTTAGATTTTATTAATAACAAACTGAAAAAACAGGGACATGCAGCTTACACATTTAAAGATGTTGATCAAGCAATAAAAGAATATTTTCTTGTAACAGGCAAACCAATCGAGACATTGCCCCCCCCAAAATTCAGCGATTTTTATCAACCATCAGAAAAACAAAAGATGCAATAAATCGTGTTTATCGTCTTTGGTATGACCGTCGTGTATTTTGTTGCGCATAATATTGGCTGAATAAAAAAAGAACAAAATCTATTATTCGCCAAAAGGATATTGGAAGGGAATCACGGCAATAAAAAAGCTAAAGCCAAGCAGCGGGAGTCAGTGAACAAACAGCAAAGGAATGGTTATCTAAACAAGCGGATTTGGCAAATTTATTTACTTTCACCTAGACCAAATACAGAGACCACACTTTGTGAATACAATACCGAACGACACCATCAAATGGACCTTCTATATTTACCCCATGATACGATTAGATGAAAAAGATTTAAGTACACACTTACAGTCATTGACATAGCTTCAAGATACAAAGATGCAGAACATTAACACAAAAGAGTGCTTTGCTGTTGCTGTTGCCATACAACTGATATACCAACTAGGCCCATTAACTTATCCTGCATGATTCAAGTTGATGATGGAAAAGAATTTAAAGGCCAAGTGAATCAATTATTGTTAAAACATAGAGTTACCATTAAAAGAGGCATTCAGGAGTTCACAGATCACAGGCTTTTTGGTTGAAAACCTTTAACAAACAGTTATCTGAAAGACTTTTTTCCTACCAGTTCACAGAGAGCTGATTGACAATTCTCGCAAACACCCGAATGGGTTAGAAGACTGCCCTCTGTTTTGCGCGCAATGAATAATGAAGAATTTAAAGGTCTAAAACCAGTACAAGCAATCAAAAAACAAACAATAGATGTTGTGAAGGAGGGCGTCAGTTCATCCAGCAAACTATTACCGTTTGGTTTTAAAAGTAGGTACCTTTATTTACCGGGGGAAGCAGAAGGGGACACTCGCATCAGGGCAACAGATCCAGTTTGGAGTGTTGATCCGTATGAAATAAAAAGAATTGTAAAAATGAATCCGCCCGTGTATTATTTACGAGAAACTGAACAACAAAACAACCAGCCCCCAAGATCTTTTGTGAAGGAAGAACTGCAGTAATCCCCCCAGACACAGTTCCAGTTGCTTAATTAATTTTTAATTTACATAAAATGGAAGCTCAGAAAGGAAACAAGATGATAAAGGAAGAGACCTTAGAATTGATACGGGAATCATATGGCACGAGTTTATTATTAAGGACACATTTACGAGGATTCATCGGTACATGGCAATGCATCCAGATCACCTACAACCCAAATTCCCAAATTTTGATCATCAGATATGGGGAAAAGAATATCTTAAAATAAAAAAAAATTCGAGCGCATCAAGCAAACATGAAAAAAGATTTAGCTGAATTGGATGATGATATGAATGAGCTTATAACAAAACTTGAGGAAAAATATGAAGAAGGTATGTATTTATAAGTTCTCAGTGCCCAATTGCATATGAAAACTCTGGTTTAACAAATACTCGTTTAGTGTTTGTTCTATCTAATGACTTCTTTGTTACAACAGTTGTGTTGATCTCATGTAGATTAGATCGTAGTTTTACGTTGTCATGATGAAAAGTATGTTTATTGAACAATGCTTCTTTGTAGGGTTTTCATGTGATATGTTTGACTGCACAACACTGCGAGATATTCCCTTTGCTTTCTTAATGGGTTTCTCCTGACTCGAAATACTGTACATTTTTTACCTTAAAACCAAAAAAACTCTTGATCACCCCTCCAGATAATTCATCCTTCATCTTTCTAAAACCTTTTGTTAACGGATGAATGCAAGGCGAATCTTTAGGGTAATGAGATGTGTCGTACCATCCCGCATGCCTTTAGCTACTTCTAATTCCATGTCTTTATATATGTTTCAGTAGGGATATCTATAACAAAACTGTCTGTATCTGTGTAAAGTACTCTGGACTCTGGATACGAGGGTTTAAAGTAGTCATAAAGAAATTCTAACATCAAAAGCTTTGATAATTCTAAAACAGTTAAACCCAATAAATACAGGTTTGTCCAATTTGACTTTCTTTTTTTTCATCATTATGCCAAAAAGCTGATCATGAAATCTTCTAAAGTCTGATAATTAGGTTTTGAAGTCAGCTTATTTGCTTCGTTCTCTCTGGTGACCAATCTAACATCTTTACGCTTGTGGGGATTTTCCATAGTCTTTCCAAAACAGCTGTTGTTCATCGCTTGAAAAGTCTTTTTCTGAAGCATCTGCGGATTTAGTTCTAAGATCAGTGTTCTTCATGATGTATGGTTTCATGAACTGTTCTTGATCAAAAGCATTATACGATGAACTGCTGTCAACTTTAAACCATGTCTTAAATAAAATTGTAGAAGTCTGTAATGACAGACATAATTTTTTTTGCCTCGAAAATTAGGCACAAGTTTAGGCGGCTCTGTTTTTGCCATCTTTAGACTTTCTGCTGCTAATGGGTAGTCATTATGTAGGTCATGGAGTTCCTGGGGATATTCTAAGTCAACTTCTAGAATAAAGCCCCGATGTTGATCGGGCGTTAAACTGTTCAGCCACTTTAATGCTTTTTGAATATTATTCGTACCGCCGCCAGTGTACATTTTAAAGTTACGTAAGGGAAGTGATTGCGCCATAGCCCAACCATACAGACTGTTTGCATCTAAATACTGAGATAGTTTAGACCTTTTTACTTGGATCTTAATCATCTAGGTATTTGTTGTTTGCTTTACAGTAATGATGCACGCCATACTAATTCCTCCACGCAATCCGTTTTCAATCTCTGAATCATTGGTAAATCTGACAATAAATCAATCTGTACTCCAGTAAACTTAAGAAAGCATCCCAACTCATCCCGGGCGCAAAAATGTAATGCGGGATCCAGGCTATAATGTTCATGCAGGTCTTTCTAAAATTTTTTCAAAGACGTCCGCCAACAACATACACCAGCCATCAAGTATGCATCAGATAGTCTCCCACGTTTTACACTTCTGCCACGCTTCTTGAGCATGCTGGTAATCAGAATCACTAATGCCCTTTCCTCTGAGACTAGAACAAACGCAATTTTAGGGGGAAAGTGTATCTTCGTCAAACCTTCCCAACTGTTCAAGTACTCAAAGGGGAAACGCCCTTTCTAACGAGATTTGGGGTCAAAATATTTTTCGTTATTGGGCAGGACTTTAAGGACTTAGCCAGTGACTCTAATGACCCCATCAGGTGTTGCATAAGTCATAAAAAGACATGTTATTTAAAGTGAAACACATGTACTTTTCCGAGACTGTGCAATGCATGTTATCCGAATTTGCTGGTTACTGTTTTTAAATTATAAGATGAGAGTCGTAACCTCGCAAGTTATGAAAGAAGATGGGCCTTCCCATGTCTTAGGATCAACTTTAGTTAAGATTGCATTTACTGGGGCGCTCTCCTCTGAACTTTCCGCTAATTTTGATCATGGTCTTTTACTGTCGGATTCGCTGCGTTGATGAGAGGTCTAACCGCGGCAACTAAGGGCCGCCCACAAATCCAACAATGTGTGGCTGATTTATACTGTTCTCGGTCTTTCGGGCGTCATTAGATTTCAGATAATTTAGATGATTAGAACAGGCGTACGCAATTGGTGCATGCGTTCTAAGAATGTTTCTGCAGCATCTGGTCCTCTATTAATTCTGGCTCTGAAGGGGCCCACCATCCGACCTACAACAATGAAGGCAAATGAACAATCTGGTGGTTGCTCATTGGGAAACAGTTTTCGGAAGTTTCTGGGGGGTTGGCCCTTCATAGGGAACAATGAGTGTTTCGAATCTGCGTAAACTAGTATGGACTCGTTTGCAGTTTTTTTTCCAGTTCTTAAAACTAACTTTAGATCCAGGGGGGGGCGGAATTAGTTCTGTTTTTAACAGTCTACAGAACTTTTACAATTGTTTATATGTTCAACGCGGCTTTAACGGAGGGAATTCTTGTTAAACTTTTTCTACAGAATTCTTGTTTGTGCCCATTTTTTGAAGTATGCTGCATTAGTCTACTCATTGTTCGTATCAATGTGTAATGGGTAGCCCTGCTGGTGAAAACATCAGTAGTAAGTCCACATGATTTTTGTCCGGATCACCTATTGTTGGACTGCTTTAGACACCTAATAGGCTGCAGATTTGTTTTCTCAGACCAGGGTGTATACATTAACAGTTATTGGTTTGTTTTGTTCTTCAAACTGATCAATTTTGTCCACGCTAACGGGAAAGGATATTCCACTAAAGTTAAGATCATTGATGTAAGGTTCATATTAGATACTTTCTCTGCTTTTTGCGGACGTAATGCAGCCTCGCAAGAACACACCACATAAAACATTTGTCGTCCGAATTCTTTATGTTGACGAAGCGACGTGCTGTGACCTTTCCCCTCCGGGCTACACCACCCCCTTTCCAGCCAACCCGTGGTGGAGGCATCGTTTTTGTGGTGTCTGACACTATACCCCCCCTGTTTCCACTACCTCCAACTTCTCCTTTGTCCACTCCCTTTTGAACTATACAACTAACTGTATCTTCCCCCAAATCCTCTCTTCACGTCTTCTGCCTTTACCGCCCCCCTCCCAGCAGAAAAAACCAACTGAAAGACTCCATCTTCTGGAAGATTTTCCAGATCTGCGGGAGTACATAAACTTCTAAAAGGCCGTTCTGTATGGTCGGCGACTTCAACTTCCACGGGGACAATCCAACTAATTGCAACACAGCAAAACTGATGGATCTGTTTCAGCCCTTTTGGGTCTGAACCATCCGTCACCTCCCCAAACTCACCGTTCAGGTCACATCCTTGACTGGTTGTCCATTCTGATGATGACCTGTCGAGCCACCCACCACCAGTCTGACCCTGACTTCTGACCACCATGGGGGTCCTGGCTAATCTGAACACATCTGCTCCTTTTTAAGCCTCCCAGTACGTCGAGTCCAGGGAACCTTGTTCCATCGACCTTGACATCTTCCGAGCTGACCTGCTGTCCTCCCTTCAATCTGTACCTTCACTGTCTGCGGAGCAATTCCATGGCCTACTTCAAGATGTCCTTGATCACCATGCCCCAGTACTTAACGCAAATTTCCAGCCCCACCTCCACCGGTTCCCAGCATTGGCCCTGAAGTTTTTGATGCTAAACGTTTTTAGACGTAGGGCCCGAAAAGGGCCCAGTGCTAAAGACAAACCTCGAGATTCACAAACAAATTTTGCGAATTGCTAGTAATGCTGTAAATGAAATTTATCAAAGCAAAATCAGCCTTCTACAATGCTAAATATAGCATGCACAAAAAACCAAGCAATTGTTTAAGTCACGATACACTCATGGGAGAACAAAATCATCTCCCCTTCCTTCACTGTCTGTCCCTCGACATTCCACAGAAATTTGTATTTTTCACTAGCAAAATTAGACTTATCCGTGAAAGTCTGGATGCTCGGGTCAGTATCTGAACCTGATATTCCATACTACTCTTTCCGCATTTCATTGACTGACTTTGAACCTGTGACAGTGGCTGTTGTCAAAGATGTCATCGACAAGACTGTTATAAAAACATGTGTACTGGATCCTCTTCCATCTACTTTATTATCTGCATGCAGGGATGTTTGTTGCCATAATTACTAGTGTGGTAAATGAATCTCTCACTCTGGTTTTTTCCCCAACCTCACTGAAAGCTGCTGTTGTCCGACCACCTTTTTAAAAGAAACCCTCTCTTGACCCGAAAACCTAAAAAAAATTATCGACCGTCTCCAACTTGTCTTTTCTTTCAAAGATAATTGAAAAATAGCACTTCTCCAACTCCAAAAACCCAAACCTTGACCAAACAACTTGCTCTATTCGTTGCAGTCCGCCAAATCGCACTGGACACAGTACAGAAACTGCTCTGCTGAAAATAAAAAACATCTTCTCTCTGCTCTGTAATGGTCAGGTTTCACTGCTTTCTCTTCTTGACTTGTCCGCTGCCTTTATACCATTGATCACTCCACCCTCCTCACTAGACTTAAACATACTTTTGGGCCCATCTCTTCTCAAGCTTTGGCATGGTTTTATTCTTACCTTTCGGGTCGAACCCAAACTGTCCCCTGTCAATGGTTTTTCTTCAAGCTCTGCTGACTTAATTTAGGTGTTCCCCAAGGCTCTGTCCTTGGTCCCATTCTGTTTGTTCTTTTATACCCAACCCATCTCTGACATTGTAGCCATCATGCCCATTTCACACCACTGCTTCTCTGATGACAATCAAATGTACTTTTCGGGTGAAAATCTCTCCTCCTCCTCCATCATTGATCGCTCACACTCTGCATCTCTGACATAAAGGCATGGATGACTTGCAACAAACTTCATTTAAACAATGACAAAACTGAACTGATCTTCATTCTCCCAAAAGGGCTCATGTCTACAATCCCTTTTCCTTCTTCTGTCCAACTGGTACTCTCTCATTCGACCTCTACCACTGTGCAAACTAGGCGTTGTATTTTATCAGACACTCTCTTTTCAAAATCAGATTTCTTCTATCTGCCTGCTGCTATTTGGGAGCTTCGGCGAATCAGTTCTGTGCGCCACCTTCTGTCTGAAGAAGCCACCAAGACTCGGGTTTTCCCTGCTTTCATTCTTCAAGACTTGACTACTGTAATTCCCCTCTTGCTGGCTGTCCACAGAATCTCCTTGCAAAATTGCAGAAAGTCAAATTAATGCTGCTCGCCTTGTCTCGAAATCTCCGAAAACCTCTCATGTTTCTCCCTTGCTTAATCTTTGCACGGGCTTCCTGTTGAAAAACGCATTAAGTACAAACTTTCTTTGCTCTGCTACAAGGCATTGGATGGCCTCGCTCCATCTTACCTCTCTAAACTTCGTCGACCTATACTCCTCCAGACAGCTTCGCTCTTCTTTCTGAAAACCTCGCATTCTGCAGATCCCTCGTTTCGAGCCGAACACTTGGTAAAACGTTCTTTTTCTTTTCAGGCTCCTTCCTGCTGGAACAATCCCCCCTTCTGCACTCCGAAACTCAAACAGTCTTTCTTCTTTCAAGTCCTCCCTCAAAACAACTCTCTTCAAAACATAATTTTTCTGCTCCTTCGCTGGTGTGGGTGTGTCGTGTGTGTGTTGTGTTTGTGTGGTTGTGTGTGTGTGTGTGTGTGTGGGGTGTGTGTTTTGGGGTGTTGTGTGTGGTGTGGTGTGTGTGTGTGTGTGTGTGTGTGTGTTAGGCTTATTGCGTAAGCGCTTAGGGCTTTTGTTTAAGATTAAGCGCACTAAATGTTCCTTATTATATTATATTATATTATATTATTAAAATATTATTTTATTATTATATTATTATGTTTAAACTGCTCTTTTTGCGACTAATGCGGGAGGTAGTGGAAAGTAAACCTGCCTACGTCGGTGCATATTTACCCTTTGTTTTAATCTGATCTCTAAGACTTTCGCCCTCTGACCAACCAGAGCCTCTCATTTTGGCTTCTTCAGCGGCCACAACAAACGTTTAAGCAATTGGGTCTGCCCAACCAGGTGTTAAGCCCTTATGAGAAAGAAGCCTGTTGTTTAGTTGAAACCCAGACTTCTAACATTTTCTTCATTTATTGTTATATAGTCGATTAAAACAGCTAACATTACTTTAAACTGGCGGGTCTATTGTTAGTTTACCTGGAACTGAGAAATAGCATTCAACACTTCCCTTTGACGTTTGCTGGATCAATGACTTCTAGTTTAAATATCATTTAAAGCTTTTGACAAACGCTCTCCCTCGAGCATTTCTTCAAAACAATTCGTCTGTCCTTCAAAAATCTCAGCCATCTTAATTGCCTTTCTAACTGAAAATATTTATTTAAAATTAAAAAAAATACAACGACTCCAAATTTCGTCTTAATCAGAATCAATATCAACGGTTTTTTTGTGCTTGGACTCATAAACTAAAGTATAAACGCCCCTTTGATGTTGTTAATGTGAGCTGTTTAGAACAGAGTTTAATGTCTCGTTTACTTTTTTTAAACATTCCTTTTTATCTGTTCGTTTTCTGGCTGTTGAGAAAAACTTCCTTGCCTTTTTTGAAATCAAACTTTTGTCTTTTATATCATCAAAATCGGCCTGTAAACACTAAATTCTTCATTCGTAAATGTTTGAGTCAACTAGTGCTTTATTTATTGTCATTTGAACGAACTAAGTTTAGCTGTTATTAGTTGAACCATAGCGTGTGCTTTTGGAGTTTAGTTTTTAATTTTTTGCTAGCACCCCTTACAGCAAATGAACACAGGCCAAGAGCTAAAGACAAACCGCCCTAGAGGTAAAGCTCGGGTGCACCTCCCTGTTGCTAAGAGGCCTACACTCGTTCCAGCCGATAAAACCACTCAAAGTCGATGCTCCAGTATTAACATATGTAACAGCATTAAAGGCAGCAGAATACCTTCGTTTGGTTTTTCTGTATTTTGAAAGATCTTTCTCTAGTTTTTGTTGCATTTGTGTAATATTGTTATCAAAGGTTTTTATTGTCAGGGTTTCACTATCCCTTCTTTTGGCGACTCGGTGCTGTAGGCGCATTGGATAAACCTGAACAGACATGCTTTTAAAAAAAATAAAAAATAATTTAGTATTGTATTCTTTTAATCTGTTATCTTTAATATTCAGCTGCGCATTTATATATTAAAAACAAATTTACATTAACTGGTTTATCGCCATCTTTTTTCCCTTTTTCAATTTGGGAAAGTTTATTCCGTCCTTAACATTCTCCCACTTCCGCAACTGATTATCCTCTGTCGATCTTAGGTCAATCCATAAACCGTATTTTGTTGTGAATAAACATCGAGTCTAACACTGTGAAGGTGTAGATCTTTAGACACAAGGTCTACTGTTGGACTTCTAACCTCCCACCCCCAAACAATTTTCTTTATTTCGTCAAAATGCTGATAAGGCCTAACCCGCTAGCGTAGATTTGGTTAGGACTACCCCAATCGAACATTGTACTTTCGTTATTTTAGAATTAATAAACTTTCACTTCCTCTTTTGAATGGTTCTTCATCTTCACACAGCAAAAAAAATACCTTTAAGGATCTTGCTGCGGCACTAAAACTTAAAAATTCCCTATATGTCCCGCCCTTCTTTTGGATCTGTTGTATAATAAACACCTTTCGTAATATATTGCTAATTTGACTGATATTGCTGCTCAAACAGCCCTTTCTAAATTTGGGTTTCTAACAACGTCAAACCCCTAACGAGATGTCAGAAATGCTGTACTTTGCTTCGGTGTCTGATGATTTGATAACACGTTTTGTATTCATTAAAAGTTAGTTCATATGACAAATCTGTCTTTTAATGCTCCTTGAAAGTATGGCGCAGCGCTTTTAACAACTCAAAATCTAAGGAATAGAAAAGCGATTTCCATACGCAAAAATTTACAGCTACATACTTTTTGCGCTTTAACATCTGCGGCGCCTATTCTATGTTTTTGTGCTTCTTCATTTTCGATTCCTTGAAACGCAAAGTCAGCCCTTTCATTCGCGGTTAGCCATAGAACAAATAGTTAAAATAGTCTGCATTGTTAAAGAAAATATTTTCTTGCCCCTCAAATTTTTAAAAAATTTTCTTACGATTGCCCCTCCCAATTTTGCAAAAACTGTCCGTTTGTGTCTGTTGCTGATGTGAGTTCTATTTTGAAAGTAAGTTGCGCAAGCCTGGCAACAATCACTTCATCTGCTCCTAGGTCTGGAAATTTGACAGTAAGAATTTGATCTGCATCAATATAGATGGATTATTTGGAACAGTAATATTCCGTTTATTTCCCTTCACGCCAAAGGGCTCTTTCAGTCTTCTATGGGGGGTCAAGAATTGAACCATATGCTTGTGACATTTTTATAAACAAAATAAAAAGTTAATTATTTAAAACATGGCAGGCATTGAAGTTTAAGAAGATTATGATGTTCCTGATCCTGGGGACGACATGAGTGAAATGATCCCTTGATACAGCATCGCTCAAGCTCTCAATGCGGCGTGAATTAACAGAAAGTACGGCCGGAGCATTTTAAAAAAATTTAGGCCTAGAACCTCCCGAATTTATAGACCCTAAGATTTTGAAGTAAAAGTAAAGGCCTTTGTATGGGGAAAAAACGATCGAGGGCAACTTGTTTCATTTACAGATAAAAAGAGACCCCTCAAAGTTTGTAGGCATGAATACAAATTAGACAAAGACTTAGGGGGAAGATCGAAATCCCTTGGGATTACTAAACCCAAAAATTAAGGGGGAGCAGTTGCTAAACTTCAAAACACACACAGGAACTCCCAACAGATAGCCAAATACAAACCCTGGAACTTAAAGATTTAAGTCAAACAGCGGACAAAATAATGCAAGCAGAAACAGTTTTTCAGAAGAAACAGCATTAAAAACTATCCACGACCCGCCGATACCCGACAAGACTAGTGGCCCTCATCATTCTTTTAGAACCATCAGAGACGAATTAAAAAAAAAGTTAGCAAAAGTGGATGAACTAGATGAGCGTATAAAAAAGAAGAAGAAAAACTCGTTGAGGCTGATGACGCCAACTAGGGCGTGATATTAAAGAAAGAATAACCCAAAGACTAAAAGAACTAAAAATAAAAGATCACAATATAAAAGATTTGTCTACTTACCAGAACAAAATTTCGATCTCAAGCGACCCCGAATAAAGAGAAACTATCCAAAAAATTTTTTATGAAGACACAAAACTAGCAAAAACGAATACAACGTTGTTTAGCGAGCAAGGAGTCACATAGAAAGCGTTATAACGGCCTTAAAGGATTTGCAGTAAGTACACTGGTGATGGGTATTACAGGCGGCGGTGGTCAAAGCCCAGTGCCTCCCCCCGCCATCCCCTCCATTACCACTGATAAATCAATGGGTTAAAAAAAACAGCTTGATCATCTTGCGGGCTTATTAAAAAAAATTAGCCAGTAAAGCCAGGACGCTTTACCAGGGATATTAGGGGGATTGTTAGCTGGGTTTTGTCTACTGCAGGCAAAGTAGTTGGCTTTAGGCCGAGCAAATTATGGACATTAGTTCTCTTAATAGTTGGGTTAATTTTTAGTAAGATAAAGACCAAGTAATCCTAGCCAGTTAATCCAAAAACAAGTGCTGTCTTTTTATATTCATGGTCATTATTTTTTTTGACTTCCCTTTAACGGCCTTCGGGGTTTGGGCCACGGGAAATTTGGGTGCTTTTTTCTTTGGGGTCGACTTGTTTGTTTATCTGCTTTCAATAAATTTCTGGGTCAGAATTTATTTTGTTTTTCCCAACTTTCTGTTCATTGCCTGCCACAAGGATTTCATTATTTTAGTTTATTATTGTTCCTATCTGGAGCCTGAGTCAGAAGGCAGCATGTATAAAACCAGTGCCAACAGCAAAGTCTACTTTCGATCTTGCAAATTTTTAAAACATTTTGGTTTCCTTTTTAAAACTTTAAGGGAAATCAACTGTAGAATCAATGGCCCTCTCTAAATTTGCTAAGTATTGTTTTTGTGCATCAAAACCATAAAGGATCAGTTTTGCCGATCTCGTTTGTGCTTGCGAACCTAGCAAACACCAAACGTAAGTACGAACAGAGTCGTTTATTCGTTTTTATTCCTGCTTTGTTAGGCCCTTAGAAGTGTCTAAGATAAATTTTTGTCCATGCTGTTTTATGCTCTTGCTCTATGGACCCTAGGGGGAACAGCTGTGCCTGAAAGAAGATGTGTAAGGAGGATTCCAGGCATAGTTATACTTCTGCCCCACGCCCCAAAAATAAGGGGTGCCTAAAACCATGATTAAGATCCAACTTTTGTCTAAAGTCTGTCTTGGCCTTTAAAATTGAATTCGTTACAGATCCTTTCAAAGCCCTTTATGTCTATTCTGTTGCTGAATGGATAAAACGTTTGCATTTGGCAATGGCGCTTGCAGTTCAGTCAAAAAAACGTCTGAAGGGTGTAATAAAAATGAAATCTGTACACTGACCTCACCAAAGGATCAGGATGATTTAAGTGATCAGCATACGACACTCCAAACCCAGTTGATGCACAAACACAGCAAAGTTTAACTGGTTCTGGTAAAACTGCATCGGATACTAACCACACTTTTGGGGTGTAGTCTTTTTTTTAATAGAGGGGTTAAGATATCTGTTTTAAAGGAGTACTAACCTTTACTTTAAAAGCGTCAACTGAGTCACAGAAATGCCAAAAGTACAGTTTTATATTTTTAAGATTTTAGTGCGGTCCCCCAACAGAATTTTTGCATCAGTATATTTAATGCGCTCATTTTTAATTCGTTTAAAAAATGTTTGTAACAATAACAAAACAAGACCGTCCTTTGTTTTTAGAACATGCATTGATAACAATTGCGGAACCAGAATTGGTTTCACTTCATGAAATATTTTACAAAGTCGTATGGTTTAATATTACTAAATCCAAGAATAATAAAAAGATTCTAAAAGTGACAAAACAGGGCCAAAGTTAGCCATTTAACAATACCTGATGGTTATTACGGGTTTTGCTCACTAAAAGAACAATGAATAACTTCGACATTACCCTCAAACTTAACAATGCAAATCTAAAAACAATGTTAACATTCAAGTCTGAAGAAGAAGCAGGTTACATTTTGATAAAGAGCTAGCTAAAATGTTAGGGTTTGCAGCTGACAATCATAGATTTAGAGTTACACCAAACAAAACTTCTTAGAGGGGGAAAATCCGCTCCAATCTTGCATTACATTCATTACTCTATGTTCATTTGATGAGCTGAGCACTGATGAAAACTTATATGATGAAGGCCCTCAACTGTTTTAAGAGCTCTTTTCCACTGGGAAAGCTGCATATTGCTATTTTTGAAATTAACAATTCCCTAATTTACAGTTTAAAAAGATTTGTTTGTGGGGGGGTTTGGATCATTTAATATAAAAATTTTCAGACAAAACGGAAAAGTTTGTGAAAAGTGATAAACCTACACATTGTTTTGAAATAAAATAATTAGTTGTTCTAAAAAATAATGTCGCATGGGCCAGAAGAACCGGAGTTACATTAGCGCCTGTGAGGGTATAACTTTAAAAATTAAAAACCTTGCAGACTTGCGGACTTTGAACAGAATGGTGAGATAGGCGCTTTGTATGGTTTTTTAGTACACTAAAGAAAGGGGATTATAACGCAAAGAGGTTGGCGACAACAAAAAGTTTTCCTAAAATAGACAACTGCGTAATGTAGAAGCAAAAAAATGCTGGCCATATGAATATAAATAGTTTGAAAACCTGACAGCAAATGGCACTTAGAACCATATCTAGAATGGGACATAAAATTTGAATTCATAAGCCCATTTACATTTTTTAGCCGCCAAAAAAGTTTCCCGAAAAGCATTCAACTCAGGTCCTTTACATGTAAGTCTTATGCCAGAGGAAATAGTCGGAAAGAGATTGAAATAAAGCCGTATGGAATAAACATACATCCTCCACAGACGAGAATCGTTTTGAAAGATGGGTTCTTTCAAAATTACAGTTCATTCCACAAATGAAATTAGGAGACACGTTCACAATGATATTTGAAATTTCTGTCTTAAAAGATGTGGAGAGGATGGGGGTTTTGGGCGTTAGTGACGTCCTTCTAAAAGGAATTCTAATTACTGGCAAAACTTAGGCGTTTTAAAAACTTAAAGTTACTGTCGTCGTTTTTACGACGGTGGGGGATTAAGGTCATTACAACCATTGACAAAATCAATATTAGTCTAAATAAAACAATCTTACAGAACTGACTTGGATTAATCTTACACATTTAGATCTTATAGGATTTTATTATACTGAACAAGTTTTGACAGAGAGTATGATAAAAACAATAACTGATTAGATTAAATTCTGTTATAAAACTATGGAGCAAACGACTTTAGTGTCAATGCCGATGTTAAACTTTATGATAAAAACCCCTCATTGTTCACTGATTTGTGGACAGACTGGTTGTGGAAAAACAATATTTATCCTCGACCTATTACGAACAGTTTATCGTTATAATTTTGATCATATTGTGATTTTCTGTCCAACACTTAAATGGAACAAAACGTATCATGATAGAAGGTTTATATGGACAGATGATGACATATTTTT
>JAFLJL010015020.1:10000-17079 GCA_018398815.1 Conus ventricosus | reverse complement strand
CACACACACACACACACACACACACACACACACACACACACACATACACACACAACACACGCACGCAAGCACGCACGTGCGCACGCACGCACATTAAAGTGCGCGTGCACCTGCAACCACAATTCTTAATAGACCCGGTCTCAGAGTAATGAATTAATGAAATGTTGGAACAACTAGGGATGACGGAAATGAACGCAAACAAACAAACCAAGAGAGAGAGAGAGAGAGAGTGGGAGGGAGAGAGAGAAAGTGAGAGACAGAGAGAGAGACACAGACACAGAGAGAGCGAAAGAGAGAAAGAAAGAGAGAGAGGCGGAGGGTGGAGAGAACACACAGCGACAACAGGGGGTGGGGGGAGGGGGGAGCGGTAATGGAGGATAAGGGCTTGGAGGAGGAAGGGGACAGGGGGGGGGGGGGGGGAGAAGGGGAGGTCGTGGGAAAAAAGAATACTAGGCGGAGAACGGACCGAGCCGTTCAAATAAACCGTCTGACGAAGTCACGCCACACGAGATAAAACAAGCCTTCGACAAAACAACAAGCTCATCTGGGACCCGTTTAGTTAAAGGTTAGACAGAGCGCTCCCAACCAACTTCCTCCTTCATTCCATCTTCCAGCCCCCACCCCACCCCCACCTTCACCCCCCCCCCCTCCCGACCTTCACCATCACCACCCCAACCACCTCTCCCTTTCCCTCTCCTCTCCTCATATCACCACTAGTCCGCGTCTTTCACCCCACACAACCTCCCCCCTCCGTCCCCCCCCCCCCCCCCCCCCTTCCCTCCCCCCGATTCCTCCTCTCCATCCTCCCTACCCCGTCATCAAATCCGTTCATTACCTCCCACCCAAACCCCCACCCCCTCTCCAACCTTCTCCCCCCCCCCCCCCCACTCCCCCACCCCCACCCCCTCTCAAAACCTAATGACAATAACGGTGACGATGACGCAGTTCTCTCTCTCTCCCACGCTGCATACGGACGAGTATTATTTCGATGCTTTTTTTTCCTTTAAAAAAAAAAAAAGAGAACTGCTTGTCGGATTAGCCACCGAACCCGATCTCTGCAACACAGCAGCAGCAACAGCAGCATCGTAACAGCAGCAGAAGCCGCAGCCCATACTGTGGGAATGTTTAGGGGGGAAAAAAAAAAGGGGGGGGGGGGGGGGGGAGAGAATGCGGAAGAGGGGAGTTGGTTTTTATCACGGAAGGGAATACAAACAGGCCAAGAGGGTGTTTTTTTTTAGTGGTTTAAAACGCTCCTTTCCACAAGGGGGTGGGAGGGAGGAGGGGGGGGGGAGAAGGAGGGGGTGGGGGTGGGACAGGGAGGAGGGAGGGTGAGGGAGAGAAGGGAATGAGATGGGACGGGGAAGGAGAAGGGGGGGGGGGGGGGCGGGGAGAGGCTAAAGGAAGCAAAGGGGAGTGGGGGGTGGAAAGAGGGGGGGGGGGATCCGCTGGTAATGTGATGCCGCCACCTTCCCTTCCCTCTGGTATTGTCTCAGACCTGGCAGCAACGTGTTGTGGTTATCACGTTATAATGTTCTTGTGGGAGGGGGTAGGGAGGGGGGGGGGGGGGGGGGGGGGCTGTGCGTTGGCAGCTAAACTTTTTTTTCCTGGCGACGAGTCTCCTGGTGTGACGGAGAGGGAGAAGCAGTTTGTTGTCGGGAGTTGTACGTATGCCTCATTCTGATTCTAAATGGAGAGAGAGAGAGAGAGAAAAAAAAAAAGAAACAAACAACAACAAACGTGTCGCGTATATGAAGAAAAAGAAACACCCGAAGGTGCTGGGGAGGACCCAGAGAAGCACTGTCTTCGCCGCCTTAAGAGCAGTCCTGTACCACCCTTGGAGGCCTGCGCTGTGTTGACGATGGGTACAGGCACGCACAGGACACTCCATTAAGATATCAAGGGACATAACTGCTCCTGAACAGAGGTAAATCAGACTACAGGATGCAGCTCATAACAGCCCCAAAGTAGCATCCCCATGGGTGTACCAGCCCGTATTTCATGACTGCAGAGCCCACCGCGAAAACCCACCCCCCAGCTGCCGAGCCACACCCACAGACCCAACCACCCCTGCCCCACGGACAGATAAAGACAGTGCCACTCCAGACACAGCCAAGCTTTCGCCATACGTCTTATGTGCCCTCAAGAGAGAATCCAAAGTTGTAGTTTTTTCCCACTGTCAACGGACTTTCCCTGTGGTCAGTGGGTCTTTCCTCACCGTCACTGGACCTTTCTCCAGGTCAGCCTAGTTAAGGCAAAGAAGAAAAAGAAACACCCGAAGGTGCGGGGAGGACCCAGAAAAAACAACTGTCTTCGCCCGCCTTAAGAGCAGTCCTGTACCACCCTTGGAGGCCTGCGCTGTGTTGACGATGGGTACAGGCACGCACAGGACACTCCATTAAGAAAATCAAGGGACAAAACTGCTCCTGAACAGAGGTAAATCAGACTATAGGATGCAGCTCATAACAGCCCAAAGTAGCATCCCAGGGGTGTACCAGCCGTATTTCATGACTGCAGAGCCCACCGGCGAAAAACCACCCCCAGCTGCCGAGACACCCACAGACCCAACCACCCCTGCCCACGGACAGAGAAGACAGTGCCACTCCAGACACAGCCAAGCTTTCGCCATACGGTCTTATGTCCCCTCAAGGAGAATCCAAAGTTGTAGTCTTTCCCACTGTCAACGGGACTTTCCCTGTGGTCAGTGGGTCTTTCCTCACCGTCACTGGACCTTTCTCCAGGGTCAGCCTAGTTAAGGCAAAGAAGAAAAGAAACACCCGAAGGTGCGGGGAGGACCCAGAGAAGACTGTCTTCGCCCCCCCTTAAGAGCAGTCCTGTACCACCCTTGGAGGCCTGCGCTGTGTTGACGATGGGTACAGGCACGCACAGGAAACTCCATTAAGATATCAAGGGACATAACTGCTCTTGAACAGAGGTAAATCAGACTACAGGATGCAGCTCATAACAGCCCCAAAGTAGATCCCCATGGGTGTACCAGCCCGTTTTTCATGACTGCAGAGCCCACCGGCGAAAAACCCCCCCCCAGCTGCCGGCAAACCCCACAGACCCAACCACCCCCCTCCCCACGGACAGATGAAGACAGTGCCACTCCAGACACAGCCAAGCTTTCCCCCATACGGTCTTATGTCCCTCAAGAGAGAATCCAAAGTTGTAGTCTTTCCCACTGTCAACAGGACTTTCCCTGTGGTCAGTGGGTCTTTCCTCACCGTCACTGGACCTTTCTCCAGGGTCAGCTAGTTAGGCAAAGAAGAAAAAGAAAACCCGAAGGTGCTGGGGAGGACCCAGAGAAGCACTGTCTTCGCCCGCCTTAAGAGCAGTCTGTACCACCCTTGGAGGCCTGCGCTGTGTTGACGATGGGTACAGGCACGCACAGGACACTCCATTAAGATATCAAGGGACATAACTGCTCCTGAACAGAGGTAAATCAGACTACAGGATGCAGCTCATAACAGCCCCAAAGTAGCATCCCATGGGTGTACCAACCCGTATTTCATGACTGCAGAGCCCACCGGCGAAAAAACCACCCCCCAGCTGCCGAGCACACCCCACAGACCCAACCACCCCTGCCCACGGACAGATGAAGACAGTGCCACTCCAGACACAGCCAAGCTTTCGCCATACGGTCTTATGTGCCCTCAAGAGAGAATCCAAAGAAAAAGAAACAAACAACAACAAACGTGTCGCGTATATGTATGTAATCGGAAGACACCTTCGTCACCACTACCACCCCACCCCCATCCACCCTGTCCCTCTTCCAGACACTTCCCCCGTCCTTTCTCCTTCCTCAGTTAACACTCTGCTTCACCCTCCATCCTCAACGCGCACACCCTCCCCCCCCCACGCCACCACCTAACCACCTTATCTGTCTGTGTGTGTGTGTGTGTGTGTGTGTGTGTGTGTGTGTGTGTGTGTGTTGTGTCACTCTCTCTCTCTCTCTCTCTCTCTCTCTCTCTCTCTCTCTGCCGCTATTTCTCTCTCTCTCTCTCTCTCTCTCTCTCTCTTCTCTCTCTCTCTCTCTCTCTCTCCTCTCTGTGTGTGTGTGTGTGTGTGTGTGTGTGTGTGTGTGTGTGTGTCCCTCTTTCTTTCTCTGTCTCTCTCTCTCTGTCTCTGTTTCTCTGTCTCTCACTGTCTCTCTCTTTCTGTCTGTCTCTGTTTCTGTGTGTGTGTGTGTGTGTGTGTGTGTGTGTGTGTGTGTGTGTGTGTGTGTGTGTCTTTCTCTCTCTGTCTCTCTCTGTCTCTGTTTCTCTGTCTCTGTCTCTCTCTGTCTCTCTGTTTCTGTCTGTCTCTGTTTCTCTGTCTCTCTCTCTCTCTCTCTCTCTCTCTCTCTCTCTCTCTCTCTCTCTGTGTCTCTGTTTCTCTGTCTGTCTGTCTGTCTCTCTCTCTCTCTTCTCTCTCTCCCACCCAACCTCTGTCCCCGCGCTCGGCTGCTCTCACATCGTAATGCGCGGGAATGAGTGCGGATGCTTTTTTTTTTTTTGATTTAAAAAGAAAAGAGGGGAAATGGGGTTGGAGAATGGGGTGGGGGTGGGATGGAGTTTGTTTTAGTTCGAGGAGGGACTTTTTTTTTTTTTTACACCTTGGATAACCAAGGGTGGTTTTCTCCGCACCTCCAACACAAGCGATGGGTGAAAACGTCGAGAATGACGACGTCATCACAGTTCAGTGCGCGTGTGGGTCACACGACACGCACGTGCCAGAATGTGTGTGCGTTTTTGTGTATGTGTGTGTGCGGGGGGGGGGGGGGGGGAGGAAATGCGTGCATGTGTGCGTGCGTGTGTGCATGTATGTGTGTGTGTGTGTGTGTGTGTGTGTGTGTGTGTGTGTGTGTGTGTGTGCGCGCGCGCGTGCATGCGTACGCGTGCACGTGCGCCTGCGCGCGCTTTCGTGCATTTGTGTATGTGCGTGCGTGTGTGTGTGTGTGTGTGTGTGTGTGGTGTGTGTGTGTGTGTGTGTGTGCGCGCGCGCGTGTTTGTTTGTGTGTCTGCGTGCGTCAGTGCGTGCGCGCCCCTTGGAGTCTCCCCCCCCCCCCCTTTACAAGACTTTGCCTGAAAGAAGAATATGAAAAGATGTGATACACACTGGGAAATCACTTCGACTTGTCTGTTACTTCTATCAAGGAGCGAGAGAGGGCTCGGTCTGCATTCAGTTGCTTGTGTTCCCATCTGTTCATTCCGTTCTGATTAGCTCGGTTTTAAAGTCTCACAGCTAAGGGCGTGGCACCCTCGAAAATATTGAGAGTTAGGGGTGATAGGGTGGAGGGGGGAGCACACACACGCACACACGCACACACACACACACGCACGCACGCACGCACGCACGCTCACACACACACACACATAAACACACACACACACACACACACACACACACACACACACACACACACACCACGCATACATACACACTCACACATAAACATACATACACACATAAGCACGCACAGGCACACACACACACACACACACACACACACACACACACACACACACACACACACACACACATGTTGTGGTCGCACGCGTACCCATTGCACACATTTACTTTACGGTGTAAAAAAAAAAAAGTTCAACTGCAAGCAACATGCATGCTGAGTTACACAATAGTGTAATTTAATGTATTAATATAATGATGTCATATTGTATATTATAAATATCTTACAATGTCTCCACAAACACATACAAGCATAGTTACTAGCCTCACGTCCGTCCCCATCCGTCCTCAAACACACACACACACTGACTGACTGACTGAAACCATTTACTGTCAGATTAACATAGTGTTGTACTGACAACACACACACACACACACACACACACACACACACACACACACACACACAACACACACACACACACACACTCTCTCTCTCTCTCTCTCTCTCTCTGTCTCTCTGTCTGTCTCTCTCTCTCTCTCTCTCTCACACACACACACACACACACACACACACACACACACACACACACACACACACACCATCATAAATGCTTATGTATTACAAAGTTTAACTTCAAAGTTTAACTCCCTATGTATTACAAAGTTTGAACTTCATTAACATTATTTTGGTAACACCTAGAGAGATCTTGCATTGATTTGTCATCGGAGAATTTGATTTTTAAAGAAGGGTTAGCTGGCTTCCTTTACAGTCGTTTGTATACAAAGTAAATAAAACAGGAAAGATGACAGTACCTTGGGGTGCACCAGTTGAAATAGCTGTGTGGGATGAGAGAAGAGCTTAATATCGGACAATCTGAGTCGGTTAAGTACAAAAAAGTCAAGAATCTAACAGCAACAACAACAATAATAATAATAATAATAATAATAATAATATGATGATGATGATGATGATAACAATGATAATGATAATAATGATAATAATTATAATAGTAATAATAATAGTAATGATAATAACAATAATAATAATAATATTGATAATATTGATACTGGATGATGATAACAATAATACAGCTTAGACAGGATGAATATACAGGTGATCGGAAACATAAGCACAAGTGTTTCCGCTGCTGTTGCCATTGCTGGAGATGCTGTTGCTGCTACAGCTACTACCACCGTGGTAACGTCTTCAGAAGACGATGAGATGAAAAACAGGTGCTCGCTACCTGTACTGCTGCCGCTGACGTTGTTGCTGTTGCTGCTGTTCCCCTCCTCCTCCTCCTTCTCCTCCTTCTTCTCCTCCTCCTTCTTCTCCTCCTCCTCCTCCTCCTGTTGCTCCCGCTCATACTGCTCCTTCTCCTCTCCTACTTCTTCTTCTACTCCTCCTATTACTACTACTGCTGCTGGTGCTGCCGCTGCTCTTAGTACTATTCCTCCTCCTCCTCCTCTTCCTCCTCCTCCTCCTCTTCCTCCTCCTCCTCCTCTTCCTCCTATTACTACTACTACTATTGCTGCTACTACTACTACTGCAACTGCTGCTGCTACTACTGCTACTACTGCTACTACTACTACTACTACTACTACTGCACTACTGCTGCTGCTGCTACTACTGCTACTACCGCTGCTTTGTACATTGGCTAAAGGAAGTCAGTTTACCTGATCTACTAGGT